>MU161691.1:0-19535 GCA_015888305.1 Antheraea pernyi
GCTACTTATCGTGTGCGTCGCCAACATAAGTTATAGCAGATTACGACAGGAATCAGCTAAGGCATAATGAAAAGATAAAGCATTACAAATATATTCCATAAAATAATGACTGTTTATCTATTTTATTACATACATATTAATTTTTATTTTATACAAAATATCAAATAGGCGCAGGCGGGGTGTGTATGGCGGCATTTATCAAAGGGCGCTAGGTCGTGAGCGCGTGCCGCGTCACATTAGTATAACGAGTGGCAGACAAAACAATTTGAATCTTACGTTTATACAGATAGGGTTGCAAATGTTTTTGAGTATTTCGTAAATAGTGCAAAATTCGTGTTTTGCTTCGCCGTGTCGCGCCAAGCCAACAATCATGCTGACCCGTGCCTATAGATGTTTCACATCATAAAGTAGGTACACAAAAACAAAGTTATGCCCTTTCAAGATCGTTGCCGACCTTTCTTGATAACTGGGCTATTATCAGAACTAGTTGAAGTATTTCGATGCTATCCCTTATATCCTATAGGTGGTAGAGCCATGCTATTACTAGTTTCAGGTAGGTGGGTTAGGGGGGAGGGGAGGTGGGCCATGCAACAATGCAAGCACTGTTACTTCACTTCAGTGTTTCGGTGTGTCGGGTGGTACTACCCCGGGCGAGCCAACCCATTCATGCTGAAACCAGTAATAGCTTCAGCGTGGCTCTACCACCTACCACCTGGTTTGTTGTCAATGGATGATAACTTACTGGTAGCACAACAGTCGGCAAGATGGCGCTATATCGCATGCAAATTCGTTTAATTGTATTAAAACTGAAACGCATTCAAACAAACAAACGTAGACAATGAAAAGCAAACGTATAGACTGACAAACAAGAAAGAATTAAAAAACGATTACAATATATATTTTTGAAATACAGGATTTTTTATTTACATTAGTTCTTTGGATACTAATTGTTATAACAAATGTTTCCTTAATCATAATTTTGTTAGCTTATGATGGTATATAAGTTATGTTTTGGAGAAAAATACTTACAATTCTAAAATCACCGTCGCAGATCGGCAGGAACAATGTCCGTATTTTTCTTCTTTGCGGTGAGTTGATTTATTTTTATACTGTATAATTACTTGTGATAACTGAGTGGCGAGATGGCGTGGCAATTGAGTTCGACTGGGTTGCGATTACATTCCTTTATCTTCATATGTTAGGATCCGCCATCGTTACGTGTTTTTTTTCGTGTGTCTCATAGGAGAAGGTGCCTCGCTATTGTAATATCACGTGAGATCTTTCGAAATAAGTATTTTAAATAAACGCGTAAGATTCATTAAAAAAAAGTAGAGGCAGTCATAAGGACTGCCGACAGAAGTGAAAACTTAAAACAATGGAATAAATGTGTTCTCTTTTGTTTTTTTTTTTGTAACACAGAGGGCTTTAGAAAAACCCTCTCTATATACTATAAACTATATACACATCTCTTCAAGCGCTGCTGCACCAATCTCACCTTTACCTTCAATACCTTCATCTAACCAGACTTATATATCCTGGTTAAAGGCAATGTATTTTTTTATTATTATTATTACCATGATCATTTAGAAATTAGGACCCTTTACATTGTGAATTGAAACAAAGTCGTAGTAAGCAAGTTGTTTTAATCTGTTACTCAGAAAACATTATATAGATCAGATCTAGTATAATCAGAACTTTAGGATACACATAACAAATATTAAATGCAATCAAATAAATAAAATAAAAATTAATCTTAAAATATTAAAATTATTATGTAATTTACAATGATCCGGGCGGGAATCAAATAGGCACCTATGACATAACTAGCACTTCCCTTTGTTGTTTCTCACCGATCGAACAATGTCGACGAGGTTCCTTCTATCTCACAGGCGGAACTAGATGTGGGGCTAGGGAAGGCTTCAGGGGAGGAATATAGCCCCGGGGCCTGACGGAATTCCTGGTCGCGTCTGGTGTTTGGCCATGGAGGCATTGGGGGAGAGACTAAGGCGTTTATACAATGCTTGCCTGGAGCTGGGGCAAGTTCCTCCCCAGTGGAAGGTAGGCAGCCTCATCCTGTTGAGGAAACAGGGTCGGCCTGCAGACTCTTTATCGGCGTACAGGCCAATAGTACTCCTGGATGAGGCTGGCAAGCTGCTGGAGCGCGTCATTTCCCGTCGCTTGGTGAGGCATCTGACCCATTCTGGCCCTGACCTGTCCCCGGTGCAGTTCGGCTTTCGAGAGGGTCGGTCAACGTCTGACGCGATTCTGCGCGTTAAGGCCCTCTCGGAGGAGGCGGTTTCCCAGGGTGCAGTGCTATTGGCGGTATCATTAGACATTGCCAATGCGTTCAATAGCCTCCCCTGGGAATATAAGGGATTTCCCCACGTTAAAAAAAAAGGTACTACTGGTCCGATTTCAAAAATTCTTTCAGTGTTAGACATCTCATTTATCAAGGAAGGCTATAGGCTATATCATCACGTTAAGATCAATAGGATCGGAGCACCAATGAAGATAGTTTCAAAATCGGATTTTTTATCCTTTTGAAAGCTTCCACTGTGTGTTAGCGTTGGCCCAAAGTAACTAGCCCACGCGGACGAAGTCACGAGCAGAAGCTAGTAATATAATATATTATTATACTGTAACAGAACTATTATTATTCAGGAGGATATATAGTTTTTGTCGTACATCCGAGCAAGTCAACGTAGCATTCATTATATAGATCCAAGAAAGGTCTGCCATATCTTTCGTTTCCTAAATGTGTTTAATTTTCAGGTACTCGTCCTCTCGAGTTACGTGTCTTCTTCGCCATTACCTCGAACTGGTGAGTAACATTTATTTATCGGAATCATTTTATAACATTCGGCTAACAGTAAAGGAAAACTCGAGGAGGTTTTTACAACCAGGAAATATTTTTATTGTTCTGATTTCATGAGTGAAATACAGCTTTTGCTTTGTCTTCTTATACCGCCTTTATGTCATAGACTGGCATAATAATTAACCCCCTTCTTCACACCAGAACAGCTTCTTAGCCTGTACCAAGCTCTAGTACGCTCATGTGTGGAATACTACTGTCACTTATGGGATGGGTCGGCCAAATATCAGCTGGCCGCTCTTGACTCCATTGAGCATCGTGCTCGCCGCCTTGTCGGTGATGAAGCGTTGTGAGAGACAATAATGCCCAGTTTAGAGCATCGACGACAAGTGGCTTGTCTCTCAGTTTTTTTTTATACCATAAGAGGCTAACGAAGAGGCGAGTTACCTAATGTTAAGTGATCACCGCCGTCCATAGACACTAGCAACATCAGCGGAGTCGCAAGTGTATTGCCAACCTGTGTTTGGGGGAGGGGAAAGGGAAAGGGAGGGGTGCCACCGGCGTTCTCAATGATCGAACGAAACGCAACAATGGAAGCACTATTACTTCATGCCGATTTTCTGTGAGAGCGTGGCGTTATCACGGGCGAGCTGATCCATTCATGCTGAAACCAGTAATAGCTTCGCCGTTGCTCTACCACCTACAAAATCAAAATCAGTGTTTTATAGGTTACACTTTGGAGAGTGTGCACAGGAATAACATAACATAATTCCACCGTCCCCATTCCATCAAAGGACGACTAGAAGCCGTAAGGGTTTCCACCCTTACGTAGTTGATATTCCCGTGATTCGTACGAGGCAATTTGCTTCCACATTTATTATACGTACGGCTAAGGAGTGGGATTCACTCCCGGAGGAGTAGAGTAAACAGGTATCTAGCGGATAAGTGCGAATGGGTGAATACTCTATAGCAGTGGTACTCAACCTTTTTTTTACTAGGTAGAGTAGACACAACAAGTTTTCCTTGTCCGCTCTCCTCTGCCAGATATCATCTCAGAATTCACACTTTTTATACACATGTCATTTTATGTCTTTCATCTCTCTTTATGACATGCCCGTAAAGTGCTATTTGATGGGCACGAAATCTATACTTCTATACTAATATTATAAACAGGTAAAGTTTGTGAGCTTGTTGCGTTGTAGGGGGTAATCTCAGGAGCTGTTAAACTATTCCTGGTTTTGCTTAGTCTGAAACATGGGACGACCAGTTTGTTACAGTTTCCAGTATTTAGATCATGCCGGTCCTTTACAAAATGCAGGTTTTCAATGTTTTTACAGACAAGTAAATGACTTTTAATGTAAATATAAAATGTTCAAAGTTCAAATGCAACAAAAGGACACATTACTCGCATTATCCAAATAAATTCTTATATAAACAAATATTGATTATCGTGAATAACAATGTACATAAATGTAATGTTTAATGTAATGTAATGCCTTCAATGTAAGGTCAGTGTGTTTTCTCCTTCCTATGACATGGGGTCCTTCAAGCGCAATGTGAAGAGTTACTTACGCAGGCCGGCATGACAGCGGCGACCGGCAACGGATAGTATGTCTCTCGGTGGTCGCCATTGTTTTTGGATTGTACTGTGCTTACCATCAGGCACAATACAGTCATTTTGCCGAGCTACATTAAAAAAAATAACATTCGCTTGTGATCAAAACAAATGTTCTGGTGTTAGGTATATATTATAACACAAGAGGCAATGAGCAAGGAAATCGCGAGTGTTCGCTAACAAATTGTTACAATAGAGCAGCCATACTCAACCTGCGGCCCGCCGCGCCGGGTCTTTGTAGTTGGCCCACCTGATTATACTTTGTTCTTAATTATTTTAAACTAGCCTCTGCCCACGACTTTGTTCGCGTGGAATAATTACTTTGGGCTAAAGCTAACACGCAGCGGAAGCTCTCGACAGGAAAATAGGATTATGAAACATTATACATTGGTGCTCCGCTCCTATTGGTCTTAGCGTCATGATATATAGCCTATAACCTTCCTCGATAGATGAGCTTTACAACACTGAAAGAGTTTTTCAAATCGGACCAGTATTTCCCGAGATTAGCGCGTTCAAGCAAACAACTCTTCAACTTTATAATATTAGTATAGATTAGATTAAGGGTGATCAACGCATAAAGAACAGAGATATAAAAGTAAAGGCTTCCAGTCGCCGGTGATAAGGAAAATAAATGGGGTAACGTCAGCGGGATCACTGACTCGTTTTGGCGTCCCACAGGGTTCTATTTTAGGGCCGTTTTTGTTCTTGGTATATGTAAATAATCTATCGCTAGTGGTCGATAACTGTGCGATAACATGGTTCTTTTCGCGGACGACACTTCACTTATATTTAAGCTAAAAAGAATAGATTCAGAGCTTAGTTATCTAAATAATACTTTAAATAAAATTTCCGATTGGTTTGTGTTAAATAATCTATTTGGTTAATGCCGACAAAACAAAATGTATAAGATTTACCTTGCCTAATGTTTCGTTTACTCATAGTAGAATCGAGATCGATAGGAATTTAGTAGGCTTAGTTGACAATACTGTGTTCTTAGGTATTACACTTCATTGGAAATTACAAAGGGGTCCTCACGTAAAAAATGGGATTTTGTTATAAAACCTAAAAAAATGTTTTTGGACTTAGTGAGCCTGAAGCATGGAATGACCAATTTGTTGCTGTTTCTAGTATTTAAATTATGCTGATCTTTTACTAGATCCAGCATATCTAAATTTTTGCTGAAATACATTAAATTATCTAGAATATATTGGGAGGGTAGAGTTAAGATACCGAATTTCTGAAACTTAGTCTTTAATGATTCGCGAGGCCTCATATCATAAATTGCTCGAACTGTTCGTTTTTGTAATAGGAATATGGTGTCCACCTCAGCTGCTTTCCCTCACGATAAAATACCATAAGACATTAAGCTGTGGAAGTAAGTGAAGTAGACAACCCTAGCAGTGGCATTATCTGTTAGCTGACGAATCTTTCTAACTGCGAATTTTTTTAGGTTTTATAACAAAATCCCAAAACTCATTACCGATTTGTCGGATAGTGAGTTCAAGAACTATGTCATGCGGTTTATAATATCTAAAGGCTATTGGTATTATGGGTGGATCAATATGTGAACGATTGTGACGTCTGGAAATGACGCCCCTCTCTGTGCATTCACTAATAACAAATGTAACTATTTATTTTTTGTAAAAATATATAGCAAAAAAGATAAACCGATCGAGTTTCTTGCCCGTTCTTCTCGATGACTGGGTTGTTTTCCGAACCGGTGGTAGCTTTGACGTTCATAAGAGCCTTCTCAGAGCCTAAATTGAATAAAGGATATTTTCATTTTGATTTTTTGAAACCATTAATTCAACTCTTTATTCAATTTTCAAAAAATTAAAGCTCTTGATAGCTACTTAACAAAACTCGATTGATAGTCAGAGAGGGAAGATGGTTGTTACTGTTTTATAATCTACTTATTTATACATAGAAAAATAATTAACATGACTAAAGTACTGATACTTGTTCCAGAATGCAAATATGGATTCGTGAAAAATACAACGGATCCATCAAGAACAATAGCTCGAACTGGATTATTGGAAATATCAACAAGAGGACTGCTGACTGGAGGAACTGACGATGCAAACGGAAATGTAGAATTATATAATAATACATCAAAAAACATTTTAATAACTATGACATCAATACCAAAATCTAAGAGGTTAACTAGAGGCGTAAATGGAATATGTACAGGAGCCACTGCAAGATCAAATGGAAGATGTGTAGGGTCCAAGGGAACATCTGTAGCAGTTAGTGCAGGATCACATGGAACATCTGTAGGAGTTAATACAGGACCACATGGAACATCTGTAGGAGTTAATACAGGACCACATGGAACATCTGTCGGAGTTAATACAGGATCACATGGAACAACTGTAGGAGTTAATACCGGATAACATGGAACATCTGTGTCAGTTACTGCTGGATCAAATAAACATCTCTAGGAGTAACTAAAGGAGTAACCGGAGAATCAAATGATTAATCGGTGTGAGTAATCAAATAACGAAATGTGTAAGCTTCGATAACGGTTTGCAGATAATCAACAGCAGAATAATCGTATCATCAAATATTTAAATATCTTTTGGTGTAACCGTAAATCCTTTCCTGCTACTGAATTATCAAAATATATTTTATGTTATAGCAGGCAAACGAACAGGTGTGTCGCCTGATGTTAAGTGATCACCACCATCTATAGACACTAAAAACACCAGGGGAGTCGAAAATGCGTTGCCAGCCTGTTTAGGGGAAGGGGAGGGAGAGGAGAGGGGTGAGGTGAGGTGAGTCATCGTCGCTTTCACTGACCGAACGAATCGCAACAATGCAATCACTGTTACTTCACGTAAGTGTTTCTGAAATAGCTACGTATGCTGAAACCAGTAAAAGCTTCAACAGTGTAAACTCTTTAACGAATTTCAAGGGACCGAGCATTTTTTTTTCGCTATAAAGACTTTTAATTACAGGGAGGGAAGAGAACAAATAAATGGTTTTGTGGTAAACCAACCACATTAAAGTAGAAATCTACGTTATAGAACGTTTTTCGATATGACGACACAAAACAAGGTTGTAAAAACTTTACACTGTATATCAACGTCTGTCTGCATATCGTTTTGGATTTGAACCAAGCACCTTTGATGATAATTGACAGTGTTTAATATTATTATATAAATTTCAAAATAAGCTAAATTAATTAAAGCTAATTTCATTTTGAAATGTAGCGGTTGAATCCTCACTAATATTATAAATGCGAAAGTACCTCTGTCTGTCTGTCGCGTTTTCACGCCAAAATTACTGAACCGATTAAAATGAAATTTGGTATACAGGTAGTCTAGAGCCTGAGAAAGGATATAGGCTACTTTTTAATGCGAAAAACGGGGGTAAGGCGGGGTTTTGTAAGGGGTTGAAAGGGGGGATGAAAAGTTGTATGGAAGTGGAAGTGTCGTAATTTTTAGAGCTAAAAGCTTGGAACTTTTTTTTAGGCTGTTGATTCGATATAAATAAATATGACATTCAAAGTTTGTAAAAGTTTTATCTTCAAGGGTGTAAAATAACAATAGGAAATAGGGGATGAAAGTTTGTATGGAAATATGTATATGGTACCGCTCCGATTTGAAAAATTCTTTCAGTGTTAGATAGCTCATTTATCGAGGAAGGCTATAGGCTATATATCATTACGCTAAGAACAACTGGAGTGGAGCACCAATGAAGAATGTTTCAAAATCGTTTTTGTTTTCCTTTTGAGAGTTTCCTCTGTGTGTTAGTTAGCCCAAAGTCATTATTCCACGAGGACGAATACGGCATTAAATTTGATAAAACTTATTGGCAACAGAATAAAACATATGTACCATATGGATTCTCTACTGTGTTATAAGAAATTTCTCACAGAAACACCGACGTGAAGTAACGATGCTTGCATTGTTGCGTTTCATTCAGCCAGTGAGAGCGCCGCTTCCCTCCTCTCCGCCTCCTCCCTCCCCCTCATTCCAAACACAGGCAGGCAACGCACTTGTGATTTCCCTGGTGTTGCTAGTGTGACTAGTGGACGGCGGTGATCACGTAACATCAGGTGACCCCGCCTGTTTGTTTGCCTCCCATGATATAAAAAATAAAGAAATTATTGTATGGTGACGGGTAGGTTAAGGGTTATAGAGAAATAAATATCTGGCATCAACATTTGTTTTTATTTTAAATCACCCAAGTTTTAGTAATGAAACAGCTTGAATCATTAGTCCATCTAAAAGGAACAACTAGAATAAGGGAACGTACCCAAAACACGTAACCTATATTTGACAACTTTTTGACCCCTCCCCCTCAGTGACCATCCGTGGTATATGAGGAGACCCCCACCCTCCCCCTCTAGTTTTCACGTGGTAATTTATAATATGATTTTAAATCACTTTTACAAACAGAAAGTTAAAAATATTTGGCTTATATTTGTCTTTATCAAATGTATAAATGTAATCTTTCCGAACAGTCACCGCGACATAGATAATAAATACACTATATACAGAAACACCGCGTCGTCGCACGGTAGTTTGTCTCTGTAGTAGAGGTCGGGGCACTAAAAATGAAAGTTGTGATTTTACAAAAATGTTGTCTGTAATCTCGATTTAGAGACGATAATTTTACGTGATGACATCATAACAAAACTGATGACAAAATTTATTATATGAATTAAATTACGTTTAGGCTGATCTCGCCTCTATATCGCTTGTTTCCCACTTTTGCTTGTACGCTCGGCTCAGGCAGAACGTGACAATGAGTCATGCTTTTTCGTGCGTGTAGCCGGCGTTCATCGATTTATAACGAGTTATCACGTCAAAATTAAACGCTATTCGATTAATCTAATGAAAAGCAATAGAAATACATAAATTCACTTTTTAGATTGGAATTATAGTTTAAGAGTAGATTGAATAAAACGGTTTTCAATGTATGGGAATCAATTTAAATAGTTATTGATTTTCATTGGTTTTCGTTCTGAAAATTTTACAACAGTATTTTAACACTTTATACCACAAGTACCCTAAATAACAAGGTGTACACTTTTACACTTCTTCAAACACAAAAAAATATGGACTTACTTACAACTTTCGAAAATTAGCGTGCCCAAAAAAGAAGTGACCAAAAGCCTGCTTATAGTTACCATTGAAAATAATGTATTACCAAACTCAAATTTAACACTTTTAATTGTTAGCCGAGACGATGCCGAGGCTGACAAACATGTGATTTATGACTTTTTTACTAGCTTGGTTAGGTATACTATTTTTCACTTTTAGAAGATGTTGACTACGTGACGAAAACCTAAGCCCCTCCCTCCCCCCTGTGACCAAGCGTGGTACTTGAAGACACCCCCTCCCAGCCTAAACCGGTTACGTGATTTGGGTACGTTCCCTAATGTACATTAAAGTAATTTTATTATTATTAAAGTCATAAAATATAACCTATAAAAAGATTAACCTGTAACTTTTAGGAGAATGTGTCTTAAACTCATATTCTTCTTCTATATACACATATAATCTAAATCTAAATATATTATATAAAATGCTAATGTCCGTACGTGTGTCCACGGTTTTTTCTATCATCCGCAACTTCGATCAACTTCCCGTTGGGATGGCAAATACCCCTTGGTCTCTTAGTGTGCATAAGGGTGTTTGGTCAGGGTGGGTGGAAGTGGGAAGTTGTGGGTGCCGAAAATGTGGAATAATATATATTTGTCCTTTTCTAACTAATGTAAACTACTGTAAAATTCTAAAATCTCGGGAATGACCTAGAAAGTTCCAAAATATGTGCAATCGATAAAATTGATCCGAATTGATCTAGAAAATTCTAAAAATTTCTCAGATGATCTAGAAAGTTCTAAAGTGGTTTCAATTGTTGTAATCTATCTAAAATATTTAGAAAGCTTCTGAAATGATCTAGAAAGTTCCAAAATGAGTGTAACTGTTCAAATCTATTCAAAATAATCTAAGACGTTCTAAAATTTTCTGGAATGATTTAGAAATTTTTAAAATGCCTACAACTGTTTAAATCGATTTGAAATGTCCTAGAACGTTTTAAAAATTTCTGTAATGGTCTAAAAAGTTCAAAAATGTCTTTAACTGTTAAAAACAATGTATATCAATAAAAATAAAAAAATGTTCTAAAAAGTAGTAAAATTTTCTGAAATGATCTAGAAACTTCCAAAATGCCTACAACTTGAAGATCATTCAAAGTACGAGTGGACAATAATTAAACAAATTCAAGTTATTTCGAGAAACGAAAACAACCGAACTATTTCAATATTCTAGAGTGTTTTGGTACTAGAAATTTTGATATTCAACAGTCTGTAAATCGAAATCCAGTGATTTTCCGTCAGTTTCATCGTGTTTGCAATCGAAAGACTAATTTTTATGTTTAAACTTTATTTCATTACATACGCACAACGCCAAAACGTAAAAAGGTATTTTTGAAACCTCGACTGGTTTCAAAAGAAAGACGCACGGCAAAATGAAACAGAAGAAGAAAGAGAGGAACGACTTTTGAATAATAGTGAAAGAATGAAAAGATCTAGAGAAAATCAAACTGAAGAAGAAAGAGCACACATTCACTGGAAGTCCACGTCACATGAATCTGCTCAGGATGCGATAACTTATGTCAGAAAACACGGCAGACCAGATCTATTCATAACATTTAGATGTAATTCTTCATGGGTGGAAATCAAAGAAGAATTACAATATGGACAAACGGCCAGCGATCGACATGACATTGTTGCCCGAGTTTTTCGTCAAAAACAAATTAAATTTATTGACGCCATTGTGAAAAATCAAATATTTGGTCCTGTTAGTTTTTATGTTGGATGTTTTTAATTGAATGGCAAAAACGAGGACTGCCACACTTTCACAACTTAATTTGGCTTCAAAATAAAATTCGACCGAATCAAATAGATGATATCATCAAAGCTGAATTTCCAAACCCGGAAGAGGATCCTGATCTTTACAATATAATTGTAAAAACATGGTTCATGGTGAACTAAGTAGGAAATCTCAGTGCATGAAAGATGAGAAATGTACGAAACGTTATCCGAAGCCATTTTTGAACGAAACAGTTATAGGCTAAGACGGATATCCTAAATAATATATTTTTTTATATATCATAGGATGCAAACGAACGGGTGGATCACCTGATGTTAAGTGATCACCACCGTCCAGAGACACTTGCAACACCACAGGAGTCGCAAGCGCGTTGCCAGCCTGTGTTTGGGGAAAAGGGGAGGGAGGAGGGGGAGAGGGGACGGGAAAGGAGGAAGAGAAGTGGGCCTCCGGCGCTCTTAATGACCGAACGAAACGCAAGAATGCAAGCACTGTTACTTGACGTGGGTGTTTCTGTGGGTCGGGTGGAGTACCCCGGGCGAGCCGACCCATTCATGCTGAAACCAGTAATAGCTTCAGCGTGGCTCTACCTATCTGTAAAATTGTATATGACAAGGTTGCGTGAAACGTTTAACGCTAAGGTGGAATAGATAGAGACAGAGAGAGAGTGAATGCGTGGCACTCGAACGCATGCGCGTAGTATACCTGCTACAGGCCAGCGCGAGCGTTAACAACGAGTAGCCTCCAATATTCCTTGATGCAGTTTTTGCAAGAAACTATTGAAAAAATAGAACTCAAACATTTCGTATCTTGCTTTAGTTATCATAATCCCATTGTAAATGTTATAGATTTGGATATTTCTCCACTCGAAAATGATAATTAAAAGATGCGATCAATTGTGAATTGTAAGCAATGTTAATAAAGTTTGTTTTAAATAAACAATATGGTTTCGCTAAAGATCAATTTCTACCCCTTCCTATTTTCATTTTCACATTACTATTTTTTTTTGTAATTAGTTAAATTTGGTATATTTTTTCTCTTCCCTTCGTATAATGACAATTCTTTATAACGAAAAAAATGCTTTCTCCTTTGACAATCTTTATAAGACTTTACACTGTATATTTCAAACGTGAACCAATTGGCTTATCAGTTGAACAAACAACAGTTCGCACAATATATCCTGTCATGATAATTATTTTTAACTACCTGTAAACACGAACCAATTCGTGTTTATGGCTATTATCTATCTTCCATCTATAGATATAGTAAGAATGTAAATCGAACGTGTCTGTACTTTATTGATTTTCGAAAAAAAATTTGTTAAACAGACAGACAGACATTTCTAAAAGCGATTGAAATGTATTCTGTTACTTATTCCTAGACACCTGCAACAATTTTATTCATGAACATCGAAAATGTACAGACTCGTTAGACTTACATTCTTATTATATACTAGCGGGCACGCCAGACATTGTCCCGCCCTCGTTATGAAAAAATCATTGACAAATTATATACAAAAACCTTCCTCATGAATCCCTTTATCTACTGGTGAAAACCGGGAGAAAATCCGTTGGGTAGTTTTTGAGTTTATCGCGAACAGACAGACAGACAGACGCGGTAGAGGACTTTGTTTTATACTATGCAATGATGTAGATTTATTATTGCCATTACCTAGATTTACTTTTATTTTATAACTCCAAAGATTATCTGTATTTGTAATGTCGGTTTACTTCTATGTTAATCACTCGCATGTGTGTTGTAATTCTGTAATTATTTGCAAATAATTTTTGAAGACTACATTATTCAACTTAACAAAGAAGCATCATCGTGCACCACTACCAAGCCATGCCTTTAGGTTGTGATAATTTATTACTTTAAATGGACGAAATGTAAGTTTGTTCGTAATTCCAAGATATCTTATACTTTCGCACCTTTGAGAGCAGCGTGCCTGACGGAAAGGACAACGGTTAGTGAAGAGACTTGAGTCTGTACCAAAAGTGGGTGTCATCGTGGTAGCTCTGATAGAATACAACAATATTTTGTAATATGTATTACTGTATGTATTACGATGTACGTATGTACGTATATGTATACATTAGTACATAGGTTCGGTATTTGAAATCGATATGCTGAGGGAACGAATTTCGACAAGTTTTTTTTTTGTATCATAGGAAGCAAACGAACATGCGGGTCACCTGATGTTAAGTGATCACCGCCGTTATAGACACTAGCAACACCAGGGGAGTCCCAAGTGCGTTGCCAGCCTGTGTTTGGGGGAATGAGGGAAGGGGTGAAAGGAGGGGAGGTAGGCCTGCGGCGCTCTCACTGAACGAACGAAACGCAACAATCCGAGCACTGTTACTTTTTTTTTACGTGATAGGAGGCACACGGACAGGTGGGTCACCTGATGTTAAGTGATCACCACCGTCCATAGACACTTGCAATACCAGGGGAGTCGCAAGCGCGTTGCTAACCTGCGTTAGGGGAGGGAGGAAGGGATGGGGGAAGGGAGAGGAGGAAGGGGAAGGGAGGTGGGCCTCCGGCGCTCTCACTGACCGAACGAAACGCAACAATGCAAGCACTGTTACTTCACGTGTGTGTTTCTGTGAATCGGGTGGTACTACCCCGAGCGAGCCGACCCATTCATACTGCAACCGGTAATAGCTTCAGCGGGGCTCTACCACATACACAAGTCTCACGCATTAACAGATATGGTCACAAACCGGGTCCTATTCAGGCTACTTTTGGCACCATTATTTTGCAAATGGTGATGGCTCGGGTAATTAGGATGATATTTACTAATTGATAAAATGCCAGAAAGAACTAATATCTTGAAGCATTTTCCGATCTATTGAGTAGTATAATTAAATTAGTTAGACGGTATATTTAACTTAAAAAAATCGTTGTATCAGGTACGTGGAACAATCTATATTACCAGTTAAGAAATGCGCCGCTTGGTCTGGGATTTGGTGGAGTGCTGGGAGGTGGAGGATTAATTCCACTTGCTGGATATCCGGGTGTAGTAGGTAAGTTGATGGAAGCTCTAGCTAAAGATTAAAGTGGAGTATTTGTGAGTTGAACTCGTAAATTTACTAGAAAGTGGTCAAATAAGAAATACATACCTATATCATGCGCGCACTTGCTATAGATAGAGGCAGTATTGTAAAGGAAATTGTCGATGTTAATAAATTTTATTTTTTCAAAATTTGTTTATCAAAATTTTTATACAATTTACAAATACTTTTACAGTGCTAGCAAACTAGGCAGAGCCTGTATCATGGTAGCCAGAAAATGATTATACAGCGTGTTTTACAAGAAGCACATTAGCGGGCCGTATATGTACATATTCAAACTTACAAGCTTTGCTTTGTTTTAAGTTGGATATTCAGAAGATTTGACCTCAATCCAGATCAGGTTAATAAAATACTTAGTTTGAATTCTTCCTGAACAAATCCTGACAAGTCGTTCGAATTCTAGCCAATTTATCTCTACAAAATAACCCTCTAACTCAATATTATAACCTACATAATATAAACTGATGTCATTAACATCGAACGGTAAATATCAACTCCTGTCATTCTTTAATTGATAGGATTTGCCAGAGTTGTTTAGAAGCTATCAACGTAATACGAGGGGCGTAGTAAAAATTTCCGGATTTAATAAAAAAATAATACTTTAACGGGTGAAAAATGAATTGATTGTTTGTTAAAATATTCTGTCTTATCTTAAATGCACTTTTTCGTACGAATAACCAAATTTTGAAAACATTTATGCCAGTTTTCCGTGGTGACTTTGGAAATATTTTTTTATACTCTTCAACAGCCTGTTCTAGCGTTGAAAATAGTTGACCGCGAAAATGATTCTCGAGTTTTGAAAACAGGAAGAAGTCACATAGTGCCAGGTCGGGACTAAACCTACAATATCTACGTGTTTCCCTTTCAAAATTCATATTTTTGTTGGAGCGTAGCATTTAACGTTACACTGCCCACTTAATATAAATATTCAACGCATTTTAAAGCCAAAGAGATCCAGTTTCTAATATCGTAATTATTTCTTAATCTAAGTGGCCAGTTCCGGAATTTTTAATTCTTCCTATGTCCTATACGCAAGTATATTTCTGTAACTCGGAAAATTACACTACCTCTACATATTCTATATTAAATAAAACATGCCATCTTATTCTTTACAGGACGAAACCTAACAGATAACGTAAAAACCATACAACTGTGAGGAATCTAGCATAGTCACTACATGAATAACTAAAACCGAAACATATTTAAACATATACAAAAATAAGATGAATTGAAAAGTTGAAACGAGTGCAACAACAACTGCAACTTCGTGCTGGGAAACATTTTGAATTGGATTCTGTTCTACTAGGCTCTTCACCAAGCTCTGTTTTCTCTTTCTTCTGTTGTATTCACCGCCAGCCCCTTTAAATTTTCCCAATATATATTTTTCATAACATAACCTTGTGTATTTTAATAAATATTATTAAAAATTAATGTGTTAGATTCCTTTTACTTTCTATAAATCACTCAAAAAATACCCTTATTAATAATTTCTTATACAAATATCCAAAAACGAAAGTTTATACTAATTCTAGCCTCTGTCCGCGACTTCGTCCGTGTGGAATAGTTACACGCTAACATGCAGCGGAAACTCTCTAGAGGAAAAAATCCACGAATTTGAAACATTATTCATTGGTGCTCCGCTCCTATTGGTCTTAGCGTGATGATATATGATATATGTGATATATATCCTGTAACCTTTCTAGATAAATGAGCTATATAACAGAGAAATATTTTTTCAAATTGGACCGGTAGTAGCTGGGGTTACCCCCTACAACGTGACAAAGTCACAAACTTTACCTCTTTATAATGGTGGCGGAGACGTGAGTTCCATATACCAGACTTTTACCGTGGCCTTTGTGAAATAGTATCGCAGTGTGCTGCTGGCCGTGCTCTGGGCGGTTGTACGCGGTTGTGGATGCAGAACACGTTGCAGGAGAACACCAGGTCATTGCACGTCTTCCTGCTCCTTGCCCTGCACAGTTTCCCCTCGTCGTTGTGACGACCAATTTACCCGCCGGAATTTGGCTACTTGCATCTCCAGTACCACTATACTTTGATATTATGAAGATTACATTTTCTGAGAATTAGTACACTGTCTCAACAGTATAAATACTACATCTACAGCCCGATTCAGATTTAGATATCAATCACGTACAGATTTATTTAATAGACTCGTATTATATATATATCAGATGGTTGGACACTACACCGTAAAGTACAGCAGTCATAACCTCGGGTAAACTTTTATAAACTTTATAGAACTTGTCCATAACTAATATAACATCATCACGTCAGCCTGTAAGAGACCCACCACAAGATTATAGGATTATTCCCAAAGGCATGGGCATAATCACCACGCCAGCACACAACGTATTGACGATTTCAAACTCCGAGAAACTCTATATAGACAGTTCTATATTTGCACAAAAACATTTCTCGAGTTCAGGTTTCGGTGTTTTCCTTCACTGTCAGCCGACAGTGTTACCAATTTAAATTTATCAATGTTCGTACACACTCTGGTATAGAACGCTATCACTCATTTCGGCCACTGAATGCTAGTACTGCTCAAATGCAAGACCAAGGCGAGAATTGGCTTAGTCTTGGTATTGATCTAGCGTTAGTACATCTGGTCTTGGTACTGCGTTCTCAATATTGATCTTGACCTTGCAGCAACAGTCTCGCAACTACCTATTACCCTATTGCTATTTATTAAACACATTATGTTAGAAAACACGTGGTAGAGCTACGCTGTAGCTGTTACTGTTTTCAGCATGAATGGGTCAGCTCGCCCCGGGTAGTACTACGGTCTCACAGAAACACCCCCACGTGAAGTAACAATGCTTGCATTGTTGCGTTTCGTTCGCTCAAAGAGAGCGCCGGAGGCCCAACTCCCGTCTCACCGTCGCCTTCCCCCTCGCCCCAAATACAGGCTGGCAACGCACTTACGATTGGTGTTGCTAGTGTCTATAGACGGCGGTGATAACTTACCATCAGGTAACTCACCTGTTCGTTTGCTATATTTTGAGGTTTTAGAGTCTTGGTAACGCCATCTCTTAATTTTTATGTGTATTATTTCCTCTTCCTTATTCCGCATATTTTATCTATACTTTCGCACGCTATTTATTATCTATGTAGTTTATACAACCCCTTCCCTTCCCAAAAAGAACGGAACGCAAATCGCCGCTCGCGCCGCCCTTCCTCTTCTACGGCTAACGATCCAAGCGCCCGCACGCAATTACGCAAAATCGATAAAAAATAGTGATTTATTGGATTATCTATTTATGAACATTTACCGGGACGACAGTATATATGTTATGTGGTGATTGTGGTGGAACGCAGAACCAGCCCAGAATTGAATCAATAACCCGGTAAGTTCCGTTCAAATCCTACCGCTAATTGTACCTATATTTACATAAATTTCCACCAGTCTGATGGGAACAGAACGGATAATTTTTTGAAGTTATAGAGGTTTTTACCTCTATACATCGGAACGAAACCTTTGAAAAGGAAGTAGGTGAACTAAAAAGCCAGATATAATACTTACGCGATGAAACTGTAGAAAAATTACAACAATTAATCCCATTCCAACTACAAAGATACAAACGAGGTATTATTAAACCTATAGGATCTTTAATTAAAGTAATAACTGGTAACCTTGATCATGAGGATGCAGTCCGTTATGGAGGATGCAGTCCGTTATGAGGAATTAATTACCGGGCTCTAAACTAAGGCTCTAAAAAAGGCGACCGCTCGGATCCACCCAATTATCGGCCTATTGCCATTACCTCCCTGCTCTGTAAGATAATGGAATCCTGCATCAACCGCCAGCTCCTGAAGTATCTAGAAGATAACCAGCTCATTAATGATCGCCAATACGGTTTCTGTCAAGGCCGCTCAGCTGGTGATCTTCTAGCCTTTCTGAGTCACAGATAGGCGGAAGCAGGTGAAAATAAGGGAGAGGCCCTAGCCGTTAGTTTGGATGTTGCTTCCTTCGATCGTTACGAAGCTTATTTCGTATGGACTCCCCGAGAAACTACGCAATTGGGTGTCTAGTTTTTTCACGGATCGGAGCATAAAAGTCGTCGTTGACGGAGCATGCTCGGATCTTAGGTCTGTGAGTGCTGGTGTCCCGCAAGGCTGTGTTCTATCCCCCACCCTATTTCTCCTGCATATCAATGATTTGTTGCAAATCAGTAACATTCATTATTTTGGTGTCAAAAGGCTATTATAGAGTGGATCAATATGTGAACGATGGTGATGTCTGGAATTGACTCCTCTCTGTGCATCCACTAACCATTGTAACGTGTAATGTATTTTAAGTATACAAATATGTTAAAAAAATAAACCCGATCGAGTTTCTTGCCGGTTCTTTTCAATGACTGGGTTGTTTGTCTGAATCGGTGGTAGTTTTGATACCCCTAAGCGCCTTATTAGGACCTAAACTGAATGAAGTATTTTTGATTTCATTCTGATAATATAATTCTAACTCGAGTGATACCAGACGAGCATTCTAATTTTATATAGCTACTAGCGGCAGTCCTTATGTTCAGGTGAAAAGATTCGTATTCAAAATCCTAATTCTCACAGTAAATAACATTGATACTGCTTCATTCATATTACATTTGAGTTCACGCCCGTGAACATCTGTCTATGGACGGTGGTGATCACTTACCATCAGGTGACCAGCATGTTCGTTTGCTGCCAATAGTATAAAAAAAAAGGTTACCGCTAATAAGATTAGCATAATATCTGAAATGTTGGATCAGGTCGTAAACGCAACCGATATTATGAATACTAATATTGAGATAGAGCAGAGTAACTATCCAGAGAGGATCTGAGACACCAAATCGAAACGAACTAACTCTGATACTACACATAGTATACTATCCGCAGATAATTAAATATGCAACCGGACAATTTTTTAGAAAGTGTTAAATATTGATCATGATGCACTTATAAAGTCACTAAAAATATAATTTTACATAAATAAAAGCATTTGTGTATATAAAACAATGTTTAAATATATACATTTTTAAATTACCGCGCAAACGTCGCAACGCGGGATCCCTAAGTGCGTGACGCAATTGTAGGTAAACAACATCTGTATGCTTAGTGTGAGTTTGCAAAAATATATCGAATAACTTTAACTATGTTATCACCGAGATTACGGGAAATGTACCGAGACCCGAGTA
>MU161692.1:0-17732 GCA_015888305.1 Antheraea pernyi
TAAAACTTTATACATAATGAAGGTATGGAATGCCTCTTTATTTGGATAGGGACTGTGGATAGAGATAGTGTCAATTAAATAACATTAAAAAAGTATTGATCAAAATCTATTCAGCAGTTTTTAGTGTTGTGCACACAACGGCAGACCTTTATCATTTTTATATACATACATAAACAGTTTAACGAAGAAAGTAATATAAACATACTCGTAATGGTTGTGACAGAGAAACGGAAGTTTGCAGTTTCGTAATGTGTTTGTGGGCATCGGTTACAGGGTTGCACTCATAGTTACCATTATACTTTGGTCTGTCTAGTACTCTAAGTTAAACGAATAAATACTTGGTATCAGCGGGTCTTGCTATATTGGCTCAGTTTTGGCGTTGTGGTGTTTTAGCACGTTCGGCATACATTCTCCAACATATATATAATTCCTACAATGTCTACTTCAAACTCATTGGTACGATTTCGTGGAGTGTATTTGGCATCTCTGTATTCTTAGATTTAGCAAGGATATATATTTTTTAATTATTTGAATTACATTCGATTGGTGGATATCAAGTTAAAATTGTTCTTGGTTTAATAAACACTGGTGGAGAAATATTTAAATGACTTTTAAAGTGGTAGGATAGTACTGAACTTGTCAGGTTCATCTTCTTCAATCTTTCTCCAATCCCCCGTAACGTAATATCGTTATTTTGTTCCACCTTAAATGTCACTTGATTGTTTATAGTCTAATAATTAAAAATATTGAATGATACGTTTGCATTGACATTTCATTCAAGAGAAAACGATTCCAGGTTTGTTTTTCGTTGTAAGAAACAAAAAGAGGAAAAAATATAATATAACCTAAAGTAAATAGAGACCAAAATATTTTTAATTTTTTATTGCACGGTCTTTTTGCATATAATATTTATTACTTAAGCAAACAGGTTTTAATGATATGATGTACACGAGTGCATTAAATTATTGTGAGCAAACGATTTCATTCGATTAGCATGGTTTTTTTACTTTACCGAGTAAGCGGTCAGTGTGATTTCAATACATTCAAAATATTTGTCTAAATAATACTAAATTATTTAGGTAAAATATGGTACATGTTATTCTTTGTATACTTAATCTACTCTAAGGTGTAAGGGGTGTCGACATCATAAGACTTGAGACACCCAAGCCAACCTCACCTGCACGTGGTGCACCCTGCTGAATAACGAACGGGGCAATGGCGAAAGCGGAGTGGTAGGGTTTTACAGCCTGACTGGATCGCAACCACCATGTATATGGCGAAAAAGCCCGTCATAGTGTTCCGCTTCTGCGGGTCGCGTTTCGGGATCAGCCTGTGCATATCCAGTCTTTCGCAGGCAGGCATGACAGCGGCGACCGGCAATGGATAGTGTGTCACTCGGTGGTCGCCATTGTTTTTGGATTATACTGTGCATAGTGCAGTCACTTGCCGTGATACAAAAAAAAAACTTTTCTTTTTACGTGGGAAAATCCCATAAGGATATGCCACCTTCTCGGGGCAGAGAGTGGGATATGTTCGACTCGCACGGACTAAAATTCCACAGCTTACGTCTGCCGCTATGGTCGGGGCGACACGAGATCTCTACATACTTCATCGTGGTGCTTCGCGGGTGGCCCGACAGCAGAAAACGCCACCGCCGGGCCCCATCCTTGTAAGAAGACGACCGGGTATACACCAGTCGTCTCCTCTGTCCGCTGGACCTGTGTAATGGGAAGATGAGCCCCCGACCCATCCTCTCTAGGCCCGGCTACGGTGGCGGGAGGAGAGGGGCAAACCGCCACCTAATTTAACAAAACATATTCTAAATGTTGATCAGACGATAGAATAATATTGAAAAAGTTTATTAGGATGGATGGATGTTACTTTTTTCATGCAAACACTGATTTTAACGAAATTTAATAGTAATTTAGCTAATATATTAAATGAGCTACAATAAATAAAAATGTTGCTTAAATGGAAAAAAATACGGTTTATCGTAAAGATACACTATAGAAGTGAAACTAGGGGATTATAGGGAAATGTCTTAATTAAAAAAACAACAAAAAAAACCAAGTCACGCAGTGTTTTCAGGCTGTGATCGGTGATCTTCGGTGATCGGACGAGAACTGATATTTTCAACAGTCTACCGAACACAGTATATACCCACACCAATTTTCGCTACACAATACGGTTGGCGATCAGAATTTTCTCTCAGTGTGTGTATATATATATATATATGATGTCATCGTTTATAAGCATAAACACAAATGAAGTCGCGGGCGGCTACTAGTATGCCTATAATTTAAATGATAATCATATAAACATGCTTAGTAGATGTATAGTAGTAGTTTAGTAGATTTTCAAGTAATAAACAAACCAACAGACAGATATTTCCTTTCAAAAATGTCACAGTATTGCGAATAATTTAATACGAAATGATTTTAAATAAAATAAAGATAGAATACAAAGCGTCTTAATTCTGCTCTCAGTACGTCATTATCGCTAAGTGCACTTGTAACGCTACTAACCCTCCGCTGCGAGCTGCATTGTAATTATTCGAAAAGTTTTCACTAATATTAAACAAGAGCGTGTGAGATAGGGGAGTGTCGTCAAAGAAACTCTTTAGCAGAGGGAGTCTTTATTTATATTACGAGAGTGAGTCTTTACTTTACGCGTACCGTTTTAAGATTGTTTTTAACATGCTTTAAGTAATTTGTTACCTATAATTTATAAATATTTTCTGGAGTATACTTTTCAACCGTTTTCTAATCTTTTTCCATGATATCCGATGACAATAGCAATCTCATTTTTTATTTTGAGGTGAAAACTTCTTTGGCCACGTTGAGCGATTTTTTTATGGGAAAAACTTATGGGTTCCCGTCACCGAAGACTTTGACATGCTCGTGACGTATCGCGCTTGCGCCAGACTAGCGACGTATTATGTAGCGGCCGATGTACATGTAATACTGATATTTTGTATGAGGCTTGTGTAGCCCACCATATGTTTAGCAATAATGCGCGTTCATACAAACAGCAGACATTTCTAAAAATTATTGAAATATATTTTATTACTTATTCCAATTCAGCAATTTTTTTTAACAAAAATCTAAAATTTGCAGACATATTAGATTTACATTCTTATTTATATACTTTCTTGATTTCAGAACTTGATCACAGTCTTATCTGATGCTAAATGATAATGTAATTTAATATGGTAAACACGCTAAACTCAGAGAGACTCGCTCTTAACTGCACCCTGCACTGCTTGGCAACAAATTTTCAACATTTTTTCAACGAGTTTAGTAGACGTCCTTACGGTATGCTTTGGTTACATTACGGTGGTTTCTTACACCCAAAGCTCTGGCTCATGCGCAACTGAGCAAACGTCGCTTGAGATATGTACTTGCTCGGCTATCAGCATACACGTGGCGATTAACCCCTTATTCAGTTTATAGTATTTCAGACCAGCAGGTATTACAGCGACAATCATCGAAGTATTGCATGTTGGTGTGATTGCCAATGCGCCGTTCAATTAACTCTCAATTCGATTTTTTTTAACATGCGTGTTTGCGACCACGCACTCCTAAGTGTACGTCCAGATTGGGCGCTATAATCGAGCGTCGAGCTTAGCTTAGCGTTAGGCTTTCGTTTCAAACGTATGCATTAATACGCGAGTGTCCTGAGTGGCGCGCGAGCGTCGCTCTTGGACGCTGGACGCCCCGCTGGACGCATCGCCGAACGCAGATGCACTCAGCTCATGCACTAACCCTTCCTCACGCCGCTGCGAGGAATGGAGCCCCCGAGATATTACTATCGCGATACAGTAACTCACCTGCATCACTTGTACTCACACATGATATCACCTCTCACACACGTGCACATATATACACATGGTGGAAGGGTTTTGATTTTTCCCTTATCGACCTTGCCAGGTCAATAGCGTAGTCAATTCGAGAAAAAAGAAGTGATTGCCAGTGTTTTTGTGTTATATTATTATGTTCAGGCACAATGCGGTCACTCTTATTTATCCTGCGCATTAAAAAAATACTTGATTAGAAAAATACAAGTTATTTGAACTTGAAATTTCCGATAGGAACGAAACTGGTTTTTATTAATACACAAATACGAAAACCAGTTTTCGAATTGACGTTTTTATCGTCATTTAATACGTACCTATTTGCTTGAAATAGATAAGAAATTAAGCCGGTTAAGCACCTCGTTTTTGATTTGGCACGTCGCGCCGCGTCGATGAGATGACTACGATAGTTGGCTAGGTTCGGTCTCGTTGCGCTGTGCGAAAGAGATAGGGATTTCAAAATCGAAGCAACGCGACCTCAGCCGGAGCCTCTTTTCTCCGACGTACCAAATCAATAGGTATCTATAATTTATAGGTATCTATAATCGGTAGGTATCTATAATCGCGTAACGTCATGTTTATAATATACTAGCTTCATCCCGTGACTTCATCCGCGTGGAATAGTTACTTTGAGCTAACGCTAACATGCAGTGGAAGCTCTCAAAATGAAAAAAAAACCGATTTTGAAACATTCTCATTCTTTGGTGCTCCGCTCCTATTGGTCTTAGCGTAATGATATATAGCCTATGAGACTCACAAATAACGTGGCTTTCTATTCATAAAAGAATTTTCAAAATCGGTTTAGTAGATCCAGATATCCTACAACTTCACAAACTTTACCTCTTTATAATAATATTAATATTATTAAGTATAGATAAGCATCGATCGAACATACTTTTTGTAGGTTTGTTTGTTATTAGTCTCCAAACAGTTGAATGTAAAAAAACGTAAACTATAATAAATCTGTGTGTTTTTATACCCAACATTCGTTATTAGTTATTATTTTCGTCAACTTATTTCCGATCATTTATTTACTGAATATATTTCTTAATAGGTCGGTTTATTGAATAACTGTCTCAAATTATATATGTATAAAGAGCACAGTAAAAATAAATGTAAGCATTATTCATTTGGAAACGGTTATGAATGGAATATTTTCAATTTCAGATAACATAACATACATTAATTTTATTATTCCAATATAAGCTTATATTATCTGTACATAGAATAAAAATTAAGTGTCTGTATGTAATATTAAAATATCAATTTTTTAATGATTGGATATGAAAGTATACACGCTTCTAATAACAAAAATGCAATTTAAAATTATTGTCTGTGTGTCTGTCTATTTGTTCTGGGTAATCTCCGAAACGGCTGGACTGATTTGACGGGAATTTCACTGACAGATAGCTGAAATTACAGCGGGTTACTTAGGCTACTCTAAATTAGACTAGTTGTTAACGGTGAGATCAATTGTTACGGGAGTTTCACCGGCAGATAGCACATATTACAAACAGTAATTTAGTTTATTTTAATTTAGACTAGCTGCTGCCCATACCTTCGCCCGCAGTGCTATCTCCAAAACGGTTTGACTGATTTTCATGGGACTTTCATTGGCAAATAGCTGATCTTATAAAAAGTAAGACTTCGCCCGTATGATATTTAGCAAATTATGTTGTTCACTATAAGCATGTGCGTAAGACGTGCGTTGTACTGGAATAAATACCACAAGAATAAATATAATTGAATATCTTTCTAATAATATATTAGACCATAAACGTATTACTTATTGACAATATGGGCACACTATATCATTATAATAACATTTTTAAGACATTGTTTCATTAGTTCCTTATACATTGTAAGTGAGCTCTGAAGTAGTTGTATCGCGGATTGTTCCAAATGTGTGTTTTTGATGATAAACCACATTGGACACACTGTTAGTATTTATATATCTAATGTATACGTTACATGATACTGTAAGTGGCGTGAGTGTCGTACTTACAATTGTTTTTAAAGAGCATTACTATAATTGTACATGGTCTCACAGTTTTATGTTTCTTTCATACAATTTTAAAAAACGCGTGAAGAGCTGCGGGTACAGCTAGTTTGATAATATATTTAAAGTTATTACATATTATGGCGATATCCCAAACAGTAGTAAAAAGAAAATTGGTTATATTATTGTGAAATTACAAGACGGATATAGTGAAATCTCGTCTGTTACTTTTACTCGTCTATATTCAATATTACAAAACAGAACCACTCTTCGCGTCTGTCTGCGTGTTCCCTTATTTCTTCAAAACTATATAACACATTTTGATAGGGTTTTCATTATCGTTTAGAGATTTTCTTCCAGAAGTTTTATGTGTACATTGTGTTTATATAAAATAGTCAAAAATCAACGTAATTTAATAAAATCATAAAATTGAGTTTTTGGGCGTCGGTATTGATAGCGTTTGTCATTTTTATAAGATACATAATAATCAACTACACATTCGTACATAATTTATGTACTATTACAATAATTGGTTATTTGCTACGTTAATTCAATATAGTATTAATCCTTCCTATTCGTAACGTATAAGCTCGTCTATAACTTATTAATGAATAAGCAATGAAGAAGTAGAAGCGGAGAAGTAGAGCAGAGAGATGTTCTTAACTGGTTTCCCACTGCCTTTTTATAAGTAGAATGTAAATAACATAAAAGAGTCATTGAGGACTCTTACCTAGTTTCTACGGCCGAAACGAAACGAAGCGCCAAAAAGTGGATCGAAGTAGTTTAAGCCCTTATGAGCCTACATTACTACTATATACTGTAGGTGATAGAACCACGCTGAAGACGGTGAAGCTGGAAAGACCTTGACAGATCAATAGCGTATTCAGTCCGAAAAAAAAACTACGCTGAAGCTATTAATGTCTTCAGCATGAATAGGTCGGCTCGCCCGGGGTAGTACCACCATCTCATACAAACACAGGCTGGCAACACACTTACGACTCCCACCTCCCCCTCCAACCCTCCCCTCCAATCCACTCCCCCTCCCCAGCCCCTCCTCCCCCCTCCACCAACCCATTCTCCCTCCTCCCCCTCCCCCAACACAGATTGGCAACGCACTTGCGACTGCCCTGATGTTGCCAGTGTCTATGGACTGCGGTGATCATTTAACATCAGGTGAACCTCCTGTTCGTTTGCCTGCTATGAAAGAAAAAAAAATTAATACATTGCATCCAAGACAAGCCAGACTAGGTCACTAGTTTCTTAAAATTTCTAAAACTTTTATTCATGTAATCATTATAGAATATACATACAGAACAAAATGGAACCGGGGCCTCTCTTTCGACAATAAACTTCTTTGTCATTGTGATACTTTCACACGCCTTCATTTAACACAAAATTCCAGATTTGTCTACCTTTTAGGTATAATGCTTGAAGTACATTTTAGGATAACAATAATAATTTTAGCATTTGTTGTTGAAATGAAGTGTGAAATTAAAGTCCATACCGTCCGTGCTGAGTGTGCTTGTCTTGAGGAATTTAAATTATTTTAGCAATATTATGTATTGTTCGTAGAACCCTAACCGACCTTTCTTACAATTATGAGATTAAGCGTTCGTGGGGTTTGAAATTAATTTCATTTATTGTTGCTTTTAGAGGTCATTTTCATTATAGTCTTCAATCCTTAGGTAGAATTTTTAGTATTTTTCTATTAACATGGTTACTAGACATTTTTTCTAGGTGAAAATTGCATGCAACATTTTATGATTTTCGGTTCAATAGTTAAGGTGTGAAGCGTTATCTATGCTATTCTATATCTATACTATTCTATATCTATACTAATACTAATATTATAAAGAGGTAAAGTTTGTGAATTTGTGACGTTGTCAGTTTCTGACGTTGTAGGGGATAATTTCAGGAACTAGTGGTCCGATTTGAAAAATTCTTACAGCGTTATATAGCTCATTTATCGAGGAAGGTTATAGGATATATATCATCACGCTACGACCAATAGGAGAGGAGCCTCAATGAAGAATATTTCAAAATCGGAGTTTTTTTCCTCTTGGGAGCTTCCGCTGCGTGTCAGCGTTAGCCCAAAGTAACTATTCCACGCAAACGAAGTCGCGGGCAGAGGTTAGTAAATAAATAAACTCACAAGTTATTATTGATCTATTCTTCATATCGTTTCTTATAGCTTTGTTACTCTATGGAAACATGACAATTAAAATAAGATGCAAGCCATTTCTAACAGGATTACCAATTTAAGCTTAAAAGCGGATAGGCACAAAAGTTTCCTCGTGAGTCTGCAGACAGAATTTAATTAAAATGACATTACGACTCTCCAGTCTGCTCATATGAAATTTAATGTTTAATTGGAGATTTTACTACGAAATTTAGAGCATCGCTTAAACAGTGTAAATTGTCCAAGAGTTCTAGTTTTTTAATACTATTTGATAAGAAAGAAGACAAAAACCATGTTTGTAAGCAAATTACACATGTAATTTACAATTTAATGGTGGTAGAGCCACGTTGAAACTGTAACTGGTTTCAGCATGAATGGGCCGGCTCGCTCGGGGTAGTACCACCCTCTCATAGAAAACCGACGTGAAGTAACAGTGCTTGCATTGTTGCGTTTCGATGGGTCAGTGAGAGCGCCGGAGGCCCACATCCCTTCCCTCTCCTCTCTCCTCTCCCTGTCCCTGCCCCTAACCCTTCCCCCAAAGGGTGGCAACGCACTTGCGACTCCTCTGGTGTTGTTAGTGTCCATGGACGGTGGTGATCACTTAACATCAGGTGACCCACCTGTTCGTTTGCCACCTATGACATAAAAAAAAAAAACAAGTGATGTTAAAATTATCTGAGAGAGAAAGTGAACTACTTATTATATGAGAGTGTACTCATAGAATACTACAGTTATCCATGAGTAACAAAGGCTAAATTGTATTTTAATTTAATTTGATATCATAATTCGTTATTAGCGGAGTAGACATTTTTTTTTCAAACTTGTTTGTTTTGCACAAAGGTCAATTGAAATTGGCAATATAAAGGGAGAGAGGAGTGATCGCAATTTGATACAATTCACTATACGGAGTAGACATTAGAGATTATGTTTTTTTCTTCGATGCAATAAAAAAAAATACAAAAAACACTAAATAATAAAAAGTGTTGCATCTCCACAACAGCGCCACCTATTTGGTCAAACTCTATAGCCGAACTATTACCTGTATCCACATGAACCCCTCTAGGTCAAAAGAAAACACGCTTTCGCCGCAGTACCTACTATTCCAACACGGCGTAAAATCCGCCATAAGCTGTCTATTTTATTAAAATACAAGAATTTATTTAAATGATAAGTGTTGTCTAAGTAGTTATATTATCAAATAAGTAAAACAAAGCATTAAGTGTATTTAAGTGTAAGGAGAAGTGAAGGTTAAAAAAGATATGGTTGTATCAGTTCTTTTTTTACTTAGTAATAATTTAATAAACATTACGTTTGTAAACTTCGTTTTGGTTCGTTTTAATCGTGTTTGTATCGCACTATCTATATATTAATACGTGAAGCGAAAAGTTTGTCCCCTTTTTAAGCAAATCGCACGAACGGATGAACGTGAAATTTGGCATAGTTACATTTTTTATGGAGAAGTGCAGAAAGCTATTTTTTTAATAAAAATGCATTGCAAGCACATTAAATTAATTTAAATATACATTACTTACACTACTGCTTGAATTTTATACAACATATAACCATATGTAAATGAAAGAGACATTTCGCCATCCTTCATTTAACTATTACATTCAATACTTTTAAGATGAGTTACGTTCAATAGCTTGCATGCCGTTTGAAATTAACGGGTGAAATTGTAGGTTAATTTAATAATAATATAATATGTAAATTCATAATATATATTAATAAATAATTTATCTTTAGTAAATTTATGAAACCACTGAAATAATTATTATTCTCTTTGGTCTTATTGAATGTGAAAATGAATTATGCTCGAATCTCGACTAGTAGGCGACCACTAGTATTAAATTAATTCGCAATTGACAAGTTTCTTGGCAACTTGTCAAACAGGTATCCGAAATCAAGTGATGTATTAGGTACAAGTTTTTTGTATTTAGATGATTTAGAGTGATTGATCATCATCCCAAAATGACCAAGAAGTCGTATTCAAGAATGAAAGTATATGCCTACGATAGACTAATCGTTAAATAAAAATTTAATTAGGTAAAGTATATGGCAGAAAAGCCCATCATAGTGATTCGCTTCTCCGGATCGCGTTTCGGGATCAGCCTGTGCATATCCAGCTTTTTGCAGGCCGGCATGACAGTGATGACCGGCGATGGATAGTGTGTCACTTGGTGGTCGCCATTGTTTTTGGATTGTACTGTGCTTAACATCAGGCACAGGGCAGCCATTTTGCCGTGCTACAATAAAAAAACAAAGTTACATGACTTATTGTCTTGTCTGAGTTCCATCGCCTAAATTTACTATTTTAAAGCGACTTCTTTCAATTACATTCTATCTTTATTGTACGTTTTAATTTATTCTCCAAATAATATGTCTATATTTTTTTCTTGTCCATATCATGAGATGTCTTGGTGGTACTATAAAGCTTTTGACTAGTATGAGAGTTCCAATTATCCTAATGCAACAATCCCATAATCCATTCAGGATAGATGTATTATTTTTTTGCACTTGATAGCATAAAATTCTTCAAACCGGGTATATGCAAATATCTCAGAAAGCAGTTCAAGAACTACCAGGTGAATGTTTAAAGTTCAACACCTTTGTATAGTGTGGTAGTTCATAGTTGCATTTAACATATAAAATAATAATATCAAAACAAGTACTAATAAACAACAAAGAGAACCTTAGTTAAAGTTTGTTCTAAAATTTTTAAAAGTATAGGAACGATACTTTTATACGTAAAAAATCACGCCTTGATTCAATGAGCAATTTTAAAGGCCCGCTTTTCAAGGTTAATCATTACGTAAATGCTTATCGTGGGAACCCCGCACAGTCGAACAAAGGGAAACGGGGCGCGAATCGAGGTGCGGGCTTGGCCCGGACTGGGCAGCAAGGCGTGATTCATTCGTTTCCGTATTTATTACACCAATTCGTTTTTGCGTAAATCACCTGATGTTGAGTGTATATCAGTTTTACGTTTCTCGAGATAATTAGGTCAAATATTATGCACCTATTTTTTAAATTGATTATGAACGAGAATCGACTGATTATCCTGTAAAAATATTGCTGGCGGCTTACCAGTTGCGCTGTATAATTAAGGTGTATTGTGTTGGAGATGCAAGGACTAACTGGTAATTTTTCTGTAAACTTTAGTCTGAAGATACAACTAATATTTGTATGCTAGATTTGATTCTTACTTACAACTTATAAAATAGTCATATTATATTATTTACTTTCGTGTATATTAGACCACTTTAAGCGTTGGCTTTGAAAATCGTATGAATTATTTTTTAATCAAAACCTAACATAAGGATTGTTTATTAAGGCTATTTTATAGGGGGGATCAGTATGTGAACGATGGTGACGTCTAGAAATGATGCCTCTCTCTGTGTGCAAAACGATTGTAACTGTATATGTCTATAAAAATATGTTATGCTATGTTATGTTTAATGAAAAGATAAGCCAGATCGAGTTTCTTGCCGGTTCTTCTCGATGACTGGTTTCGTTTCCGAACCGTTGGTAGTTTTGACCTTCGTAAGTGCCTTCTCTGGGCTTAAATTGAGTAAAGAATTTTATATTTTTCGTTATTGTTTTAGTTATTGTTCTGATTTCTCGGTGGTATTGTCAACATTACAGGATATTAACAGGTACATAGATGGCTGCTTATACATAGATAGTTGCCTTTTCTTATCACAAAATAGATAGGCAGCTATCTATCTAATGATAATCGCATTTATGATAGACGCTGTAAATACCAAGGTGCTACATCGTCGATGTTGATACGTCAAAGAAAACTTTATTCGCTTGATACACCAAAGACGTAACGAGCCAACAAAGCTGCTGCGAGTCAAGAGCTATCGTGGTTGTGTGTGGTATAAAATACAAGAATTCTATCTTGTACATATAAATAAATGTATAATTTAAAACCATGTATCTATAGCATTGTTCCGAAAGTTGCGATTGACAGTATAGAACGTAGATTTAACTAGTTTAAATAAGAGAATATGGGATTCTGATTAAGATATATAATAGAACCTAAGCGTTCTCATTTATTCAGAACCTAATACATCGCTTTCTCAAAATTTCGAGCCGTTCACATGTAAACTAATCTGTATTTCTCTACAAAGTATTTCAGTACATATTTCTTATTAATATACTTTATTTGAAGTATTTTTCAGTTTAAATATTAATTCTGTAATTTTTTTTGACATAATAACGTCGTTTAAATCGATGAACGCTGGTTGCACGACGGCAACGAAAAAGCATGGCTCATTGTCACGTTTCGCCTGACCCGAGCGTGCAAGCGAGAGTGCGGAACAAGCGCGACAGAGAGGCGTGATCGGCCTAAACGTTCGGCTTGTGACACATATCAATGTTTTCTTATGACATTATCGTGTAAAATTATCCGTAAACCCACTTTACAGACAACCAATTTTTTACTTTAAGCTATACAATTTCAAATTAAACAGGATAGAATCAAAACCTGTCAAACATTTGTACTGAACGTTCCAGAAACAAAACTTCTAAGTTGAAAGCTACATAACTCCAATTCTTTCCTATCTATGACATGGGGTCCATCAAACGAGGCGTGAAGAAGCACTTTTGCAGCCGTTGCTATGTAACACTGACAGTCGTCGTTATTTATAGACTGTGCTGTACTTTCCACCAGGTAAAGTCATTTTGCCGAACACGTTTAAAAAAAGAAAACTTTAAAATTTGATTTAATGAAGCTCTACTGTAATAAAGAAAACATGGAATAAATATTATCAGATCGGTGTTGAATGATCCCGTAGATATTAGTACAACTAGATATAGACAAATTAGACATACTTATATACAAAATGACTTATGTTAGAGAAAAATGTATTGTAAATCTATGTTACAACTTATGATTTCGACCATACGTTTGAAACGTTCAGAGCAATCTTCCGGCACAGACCTGAGGAGGTTCGCTCCAGAAGAACCGCAAGCGAACGTACCGACTAAGCGTTTTATCGTCGATTCACAGAACCCAGTGTTCCTGTAAATCCAACGAGATATCTTATCATCAAAAACATTGCAACGTATTTATAATTAATGAAATAATTTCATACACGGACATGTAACCTTCAAATGCATGATATTTTAAATTTATAATTTTAGATCATCGCTTTTTATAGGATTGTTAGTCATAGGTTACGTAATAACTGAATAAAAAATTAGGTATTCATTATTGAGTATTTATTTTGAAAAAAAAAACAGTATGTGTCGTAATGATACACGATAGAAGTGGAATTTTTGTATTACAGGGAAATAATAAATTTAATGAAATAATACAATAAAAAGCCAACGTCAGGCAGTGTTCCCAGGTGGCTACTCGTCTAATAGCTGACATCCAACTGCGTTAACGCGAGCGAAGCTACTAATAGATTCTAGTATATTTAATAATTTTATCACAGAATTTAGAAATTACAAAATACAAGGCAAAGACACAGAATTAAGTATATTTTCACAAGACTAGATTTTTAGAAAAACCCTCAGCGTCTATTTTCTTTAATGTTTAATTTACTTTACCTTTTTATCCTAACTAAAATCATTACATAGTATAAGACAAAGTCAGCTGTCACGTCTGTCTGTCTTTTTTTTTTCGAACTGACTATGCTATTGACCTAGTAAGGTCTTAACAGCTTCACCGGACTACTGCCTGTCTGTCTATTTGTAATCAAAAAGCCAACGTCAAGCAGTGTTCCCAGTCTAATTGCTGACATCCAAGTGCGTTAACGCGAGCGAAGCTACTAATAGATTCTAGTATATTTAATAATTTTATCACAGCATTTAGAAAAAAAATACAAGGCACAGAATTAACTATATTTTCACAAGATTCGATTTTTAGAAAAATTCTCAGCGTCTATATTCTTTGATGTTTTATCTACTTTACAAAAAACAAAGTTATCTGACACGTCTGTCTGTCTATTTGTATATTTATTCGCGATAAACTCAAAAACTACTAAATTTAGAAATTACAAAATACAAGGCAAAGACACAGAATTAAGTATATTTTCACAAGACTAGATTTTTAGAAAAACCCTCAGCGTCTATTTTCTTTAATGTTTAATTTACTTTACCTTTTTATCCTAACTAAAATCATTACATAGTATAAGACAAAGTCAGCTGTCACGTCTGTCTGTCTTTTTTTTTTCGAACTGACTATGCTATTGACCTAGTAAGGTCTTAACAGCTTCACCGGACTACTGCCTGTCTGTCTATTTGTAATTTTGTTCGTGATAAACTCAAAAACTACTAAACGGGCGCGGTTTTCAATAGTAGATAGTGTTATCACCCACCTCCGGTACCGCTACGTCACATCCAAGAAACGAGACTACAACGCGACCACTAGCGCCACCATATTAGAGATACACATTGACACTAGCGCCACCACATTAGGGATCCACACTGACACTAGCGCCACCATATTAGGGATACACATTGACACTAGCGCCACCATATTAAAGATACTTAATTATGAATTAATATTGTTATATTGATTTAAATAAGAATTGAAATTATTATATAGAAATCATATATTACTTAAATAATTTGTTAGTCATAGGTTACGTAATAACTGAATAAAAAATTAGGTATTCATTATTGAGTATTAATTTTGAAAAAAAAAACAGTATGTGTCGTAATGATACACGATAGAAGTGGAATTTTTGTATTACAGGGAAATAATAAATTTAATGAAATAATACAACAAAAAGCCAACGTCAAGCAGTGTTCCCAGTCTAATTGCTGACATCCAAGTGCGTTAACGCGAGCGAAGCTACTAATAGATTCTAGTATATTTAATAATTTTATCACAGCATTTAGAAAAAAAATACAAGGCACAGAATTAACTATATTTTCACAAGATTCGATTTTTAGAAAAATTCTCAGCGTCTATATTCTTTGATGTTTTATCTACTTTACAAAAAACAAAGTTATCTGACACGTCTGTCTGTCTATTTGTATATTTATTCGCGATAAACTCAAAAACTACTAAACGTATGCGGTTTACAATAGTAGATAGTGTTATCACCCACCTCCGGTGCCGCTACGTCACATACAAGAAGCGAGACTACAACGCGACCACTAGCGCCACCGTATTAGAGATACTCATTGACACTAGCACCACCATATTAGTGATACATACTGACACTAGCGCCACCATATAAGGGATACACATTGACAATAGCGCCACCATATTAAAGATACATAATTATGAATTAATATTGTTATATTGATTTAAATAAGAATTGAAATTATTATATAGAAATCATATGTTACTTAAATAATATTAGTTTTTATCGTTATAATTTTTGTGTTACTTTAATTATTTTGCAGAATTATGAATAAATATTAACTGCTTTGACTTCTATAGCTCGGCCTATAAAATGTACATATGTACATAAATGTGTAATCTACACACACTTCTTTGTCGAAACAAATTAGACATACATAAATAAGAATTATTATATAGAATTGATGTATTAATTAAACAACATTAATTTATTCGTTATATATTATTTTTATGTTACTTAAATTATTTTGCGGGATTATGAGTAAAGAGTATTTGTTTTGACTTTTAAAGTTCGGCATATAAAAGGCAAGATATCGGTGATATAATTATGAATTAATATTGTTATATTGATTTAAATAAGAATTGAAATTATTATATAGAAATCATATGTTACTTAAATAATATTAGTTTTTATCGTTATAATTTTTGTGTTACTTTAATTATTTTGCAGAATTATGAATAAATATTAATTGCTTTGACTTCTAGAGTTCGGCTCTACACACACTGTTGTTGAAACAAATTAGACATACATAAATAAGAATTATTATATAGAATTGATGTATTAATTAAACAACTTTAATTTGTTCGTTATTTATTATTTTTATGTTACTTAAATTATTTTGCGGGATTATGAGTAAAGAGTAATTGTTTTGACTAGTTCGGCCTATAAAAGGCAAGATATCGGTGATATACACGCGTAGTCCGGTGAAGCTTGCCTTGTTGGGTCAATAGCATACTCAGTTCGAGAAAAAAAAAGATATACACGCACTTTTATACAAAAAATATTGTAATACGAAGCTCTGCCCGAATAAATAGTGACAGTACCTAAGGAGTGTTTATTGGCTTTCCTGACCCACTATACTTTTACAATAGACTGATTCACAAGGAAGATTTAAGTATATAGTTTGTCTACTTTTTTTTATTATCATGGCGGGACAATGTCCACCGGGCCTGCTAGTAGCAATATTAGTTTATTTGTTAGGCTTTCACGCCTAATCAATATTATACATTACCTACTCGACAATGGCAGTTATAATCTACTAGAAGATTGGTTGCCAAAAATAAGTAATAATATTCGTGCAATAGACAGACATATATTTATATAATATTGATTGAATAAGACAAATTGGTTATTCCATGTTTCAGGCCCAATACAGGTAACTATTATATAGGTAATAGTGTTGGGCTTAATAAAAAAATCACAATAAATACTACCGATTTACCGGATAGTGAGTTAAAGCAGAAAAAGTTATTATAGGGTGGACCGTGGATTAATATATGAACGATGGTAATTAGTCCGGTGAAGCTGTAGAAGCCTCCAAAAAGGCCAATAGCGTAGTCAGTTCGAGAAAAAAAATACCCCTTGAAAAATATACGCCGAAAGTATTTTCTTATAATCGGGATAAAAGCTCACTTACCTGATATAATACGTCTTCTCCGCCGCCGTTGCCGTTGGTAAGTTTCCCAAATTAACACACACAAACATAAAACAGAATTCCGAGTCGCCGTGTCGGTAGTGGCGTGCGAGTCCAAGATGTAAGCGCGGGGTTCCGAGCAAGTGCCCGATCATCCCAGATTGTCCGTTGACAAATGATTTGTCATAAAGAATTTTGCCTACCCCCAACCAATTTATGCTCGAACAGTTGTCTATACGTTTATCGAACCGTACCTCATAAGTTCTATAGCATTGTTCTGTTTCTTTTCCTACTTTGGACAACGATCAAAATTTCCCTTCATGACATAATTCCGTTGATATCTTTTTTTAATCCATAGCAAGCAAACGAACAGGTGCGTCACGTGATGCTAAGTGATCACCACCGTCCATGGACACTAACAACACCAGGGGAGTCGAAAGTGCGTTGCTAGCCTATGTTTGGGGGCAAGGGAGGGAGAGGGAGAGGAGAGAGGTGGGGGGAGGTGGGCCTTCAGCGCTCTCGTTGACCGAACGAAACGCAACAATGCAAGCACTATTACTTCACGTCGGTTTTCTGTGAAAGAGTGGGACTACCCCGGGAGAGCCGACCCATTCATGCTCAAAATCAAAATCAAAATATCCTTTATTCAATTTAGGCCCTGAGAAGGCGCTTATGAACGTCAAAGCTACTACCGGTTCGGAAAACAGCCCAATCATCGAGAAGAACCGGCAAGAAACTCGATCTGGTTTATTTTTTCATGTCATATATTTGTATAGTAACATAAATATTCACATTCGTTATTAGTGGATGCACAGAGAGGGGCGTCATTTCCAAACGTCACAATCGTTCACGTATTGATCCACCCTATAATAGCCTTTAGATATTAAAACCCGCGGTATTATATTATTTCCGAACCACTTCACTTATGCCCCACAGTCAAACTATATTACGTAAATATA
>MU161693.1:8949-25777 GCA_015888305.1 Antheraea pernyi
TATTATATTATATTATACACTACTAGCTGTAACTGCAGCTTCACACGCGTTTTTTTAAATTGTATTATAGAAATATAAAATTTTGAGATCATGTACAATTATAGAAATGCTCTTAAAAACAATTGTAAGTACGACACGCACGCCACTTACAGTAACATGTAACGTATATATTAGATATATAAATACTAACAGTGTGTCAAATGAGATTTATTAGCAGCAACATATTTGGAACCTTAACTACCTCGGTGTTCACTTAGTTATTGTATAAGAAACTAATGAAACAATGACTTAAAGATGTTATTATAATGATATAATACACCCATATTATTAAAATGTAATATGTTTATGATCCAATATCTTATTAGAAAGACCCTTTCTATGTTCAAAATTATTATTAGTAATTATAATGATGAATAATGAATGAGCTGACGTCTTGAAATCTTGCATAAATATAAATCAAGATATAAAACTTTATATTTGTCTGAGCAGATTTTAATATTCGACAATTTAAATAGTGCTAATTGAACTCATTACAATATTCTTATATGCTACTATGGTTACTGAGTAATGTAGACGACAGCGTGGTAATTAAAAAAAAATGGTCGCCATGACCAAAAAGACAATATAATTTAAAGTACACACATAGATACAGATATATGAATTTCAATTATATTTATTCTTGGAGTCAAGTACAACGCACGTCTTACGCTCATGTTTACAGTGAACAACATTTTTTTTTTTAAATTTTATGCAGACGAAATTGTGGGTAGCAGCTAGTCTACGATATAATAACCCAAAATTACTTCCTATACGGTCAACTATTTGCCACTGAACGTTCCGTGAAAATCGGTTCAACTGTTTTGGAGATAGCACTTCGGATGAAACCGCGGTTAATAGCTAGTTTAAATTAGAGTAGCCTAACTAATCCGCTGTAATTTCAGCTATCTGCCAGTAGAATTTCAAAATTGGTCCAGTTGTTTCGGAGATTACCCGGAACAAACACACAGACAGACAGACTATAGATAATTTCGTAGCCAATCAGTAAAAAAAAATGATATTACATACAGACACTTCATTTTTATTATAATATGTATAGAATTGATTGTGTGTCTGTTGAGCTAATCGTACAGAACTTAATTTGTAGTGTAATCCGTTTCTACAAATGATATATCTCTATTTTGTTAAGTTCCTCGGACTGGCAACACTTCTTATAGGCCGTAGTGGAGCGTTGATTACCCGAGGGCGACATCCATCACTGGGAAGCTCGTATTTTTTATATATTGCCTAGCTACAAGGAAATATCGCGATACGTGAGATTACTGTACATAGTTTGGTATTCTTAGCAAATACGCTTGCTATGAATATATACGCTACGTATTTCATACTTTCAAAGTATATATATAATTTTTATTCATAACTAGTCTTATGTAATTTTAAATTACATATGGTGGTGAATGATAATTTATAATGAGTATTCGCGATCAAAGCGATATTACTTTTATATATTAAACTTTTTAAATGGGTTTATAGATTTGGGGTTTGTATTCTTGTTGATTGTTTACGTTGTTATTTTGTTCATTTTTGGTACCCTACTTAAGCCCCTATACGGATATACAGAAAATTAATATTAAAACCCTTTAAAGATATTATATATTTTAATAAATTTTATCATTTGCATTTAATGTCTTTTTTAAGCTAAAGAATTATAACTTCTTACGTATGTGTACAAGTGGACACTTCTTTTTTTATGTTAAACTTCTTTGTAAAGGCGTAATGATATGTAGATTATTCTTTGAAAAATCTACCAACCAATGGAAGTTCCGTCAGGTTCGATTGAGCCGTTTCTGAAATTAGCTCAAACAAACACAAAAAAAATTTTTTTTAAGTGTTTTTAATATTATTTATGTGTATTTAATATTGTTTCTGTTCTTCTGTATAAACGATTACAATAAATTTACACGAACTTTTCTATCTATCATACGTTAATCATAATGTCGAAATTTAGTGAATACCTTAGAAACCTTTAGAAAATGAAGTATCAAGCGCATACTGGGATGTTTCGTTCCAAAACTCATCAAGTTCTATACAAGGCTTGATACGTTTTCTCGTCCCAGTTTACCAGTATCTCATCTCATCGGGACCACGGCCGCAGTGACCGCAGGGTGTCACTCACTCGCAACAACTATTAATTAAGAGGCTCGGCTCATCATCCGGCAACAAGACGGCTGTCAGCTCGCATGCACTGGTGTTTGATAATGTTGGATGTGTTATATTTTTGTCTGGTTAACCACAGGCTCACGGCTTTATTTAATAATAATTAAATATAGTAGGTAATACTAATGATATTTATACCAGGCGACTGTTTAAAGTTTAACCCCTTCAATCCCTTGGTACTTTATGGTCACATTTGACAATTAAAATAATAATAACAAAACAAATACTAATAAACAACAAAGAGAACCTTGGTTAAAGTTTGTTCTAAAACTTTTTAAAGTATGGGAACGATAATTTTAAGCGTAAAAAAATCATTTCTAGGTTAAATGAACAACATTAAAGAGGCGCTTTTCAGGGTTAATCATTACGTTAGTGCTTATCGTCGGAAAGCCGCACAGTCAAATAACGGGAAGCGGGGCGTGGGTTGAGGTGCGGGACTGCGCGGCGCGGTGTGATTCATTGCTTTTCTTATTATTACACCAGTTCGTTTTTGCGTAAATTACCCGATGTTGAATGTGTATCAGTTTTGTTTTTGTCTAGATAATTAGGTCAAAATTTAAGTATCTATTTTTTTTATTGATTCAGAACTAGACTTTTCTTGTTATTACACTAATGATTATTCTGTAAAAATATTGCTGACGACTAACTAGTCGCGCTGTATAATTTACATATTATATTTTTAATGTTAGACTAGCTCGTGCCCGCGGCTACATATCAAGAAAATAGTTTTGTCTGGATTTATTTGATTAAATATCTGTTAATCACACTTTGATACTTTTTTAAAGCATTATTTTCGTCAGACATGTTTTCGCTTTTAATATTCACTAATGTATAAGCATTATATAAATCGAGTTTCTTGCCGGCTCTTCTCGATGACAGGATTGTTTTCCGTACCGGTGGTAGCTTTACGTTCATAAGCGCCTTCTTAGGGCCTAAACTGAATAAAGAATATTTTGATTGTGATTAAAAATATTTTACAATTAAAAATTGAATCACAAAAATTTGTTAATTCTGCATAAAGTAGGATATACTAACGAAAGTTGTATATAAGTTTCTATATTTGTAGAGGTAACGATATTAAGTTAGAATAATTTTAAATTATGTGTGATGGCCTAAGTGATATTCTGTGAAATAAATTTGTTAATTCTAAAATATAAAATAAACACAAGTCAGAAGGTTAGAATTAATGATTAAATGTTAGCAGGAAGAGGGCGTACCGATACCTCAACGCAGTTTTAGATCTAACGTTTGTGATATTCACACGGTAACCACAAATTCTATCGAACATAAATTAAAAATTTATTAAACGTTAGAAATAAACACTGTAAGCGATCATGTTAAAAAACTAATAAATTGAAATATGATTTCCAACAAACAGGGAATTGACTTTTTTATGAAAAGACTTTGTTTTTATGCTTACTTTAATATTAACAGTGTATTAACCATTTCAAATTATCTGTTGTTACTTAGTGGTTATTTTAATTGTCATAATAAATAGTTTTGTACTAATTATTTTTTAACAAAATTATTAAAAAATTTGGACGTACTGTATATGCTCAAATGCCAATTAGCTTCGTTGGTAAATGATTACTGGAAAGCTGCGATAAGATAATTAAGCTAATTACGACGTCTCATTCAGAGAAATTTTTCGCGAAATATTTCATAGTGGCACACGAATAGACGATTTTCAGCGAAAATAATTTTGCGAATGTTATCTTCGTTATTCATAAAATTACAGCCACACCGGTATTTTAAGACTCCGTTTAATTTATCACTCGCTCACAAACTCGTGATTAATAGGAACAGTAACATCAGACGATAGCCGCTTGCTTCGCACACATTCTGCTTTATCGTTATATAGCAGTAGCCGCCAACGATAGCTGTATTCATTCGTAAAGTTATCTTTGTTAGCTTTTACGTTCTCGCCAACTGCTTGGTATAACAGTTTAAATTTGTGCCATTCGCGAAATGTCATAGAATTTCTTTTCTCAATATTTTTTTTTGTAACCAATCTTTTAATATAATTAACTGCCATTTTTTGATTTTACAAGTTTCTTGCGATTATTTCAATGAAATAACAAGATGATAGACGTCTTGTTAGAACTTTTGAGTGTGTTTTTATGGCAAGTCATAATCCATGTTCCGTGGTATTATTATCCACTTCACTGGCACGCAATAACTAAACCATATTACGTAAAACACCATCAATACTGTATAATATAGAGCTAAATAAGACAAGATTCTGAGCAAAATATAAAATACACCACAGAACATTCCAAGATCCCGCTAAAAACTCTGTTATTTCTTTATTTTGTAAGTTTTGGTGCTGGACGACAATATTACCTGATGTTAAATATCTATTTAGTCCAAAATGGTAAACACGCGAAACAAGAGGTTGACTGGTCCTCAAATTCTAATGCCCTATATTTGGCGAATGATTTTTAACTAAAGGGTGGTTGGTAGCTTGTCACATAATCTTTCGTCATTTCGTTTCGTCATTATATTTTCTTTCTATGAAACCACACTAAATAAAGGGTGGCTTATCAGATCAACTTAGAAAAATACTTACCACCATGCTATAGCTTCATTACGATATTTTCTTTCAATGACATATTGCAGAGATTCGAACCGTTATCCTAGAATAAAGAAATAATTCAAAAATTGCTCTGTTGATAGATGTCATATATAAATATTGATTTATAACCATAGTATCTATGTAAATATGATTAAATATGTATTTGTCTTATGATCTTTTGTTTTATGTTTATTTATTTATTACTACCTATGCCGGAGAATACGTCCGCGTGGAACCTAATGTAAAGAAAGAGTGAGTAATAAAATCATCTGGGTCTATTTACTTATCTACATTCTCTCGTACTTAAGTCGCGTTGTTTTTTTTAATGTCATAAGTGGCAAACGAACTAGTGCAAGTGCATTGCCTGCCTGTGTTTATGGGGAGGGGGGTAGGATAGGGAGTGGGGGAAAGGAAGGGCAGAGAGGAGAGGTGGGCCTCCGGGGCACTCACTGACCGAACGAAACACAACAATGCAAGCACTGTTACTTTACGTCGGTTTTCTATGAGAGGGTGGTACTACCCCAGGCGAGCCGACCTATTCATGCTGAAAGCAGTAATAGCTTCAGCGTGGCTTTACCTCCTACCTACGTCATCATTAAGAATGAATCGATTTTAAATAAGCCAAGACTAAATGTTACTCGAGGATATGCTTTATAATTTTTATGGTGAGGTTTTATCGTTAACGCAGACTACTTCAAACAGACAGACAGATAGACATTTCTAAAAATGATTGAAATGTATTTTCTTACTTATTCCAAGACACCTGCATTTTTTTTTGTCAAAAACCTAAAAAGTACAGCGACTTTAGACTTACATTCTTACTATATGTATAGATAACAAATGGATTCATATAAATTACTCATTTCACACTCTTTGCCAGGATAATCTATTCTGTCTCTAATTAATAATATTCGCAAATTTTCAAAGAATAATTATTTTTATAAAACATTTTTTTTATATAAAATCTGGCATGTTCAATTCTTAGTTCTAAGTAAAAACCCTATAATATATATATATATATATCATATAGAACCATTTATTTATTGAGTAATATTTGATGTAACGTTTTCATATGGTGTTATATACAATCTACACGCTACAGCTGTTAAGCGCGTAAACTTTTATATTAATTCTTAAACAAATACTGACTTTTATTTATGTGTCGTCTAATATAACATATCACAATCTCGTAGTCTGATATTATGACATATTTAATAATTATTAATAAGATTGTAATAAACATTTACATTTGCAAACGCCAACATATTCTGACCAAAACGTACAGAGCTAAATTCTACATCGATCTGCTCTTATATAGGATATCACATATTGTTGGGAAACAAGGGGAGTCATTCCGTGAAATATGACCGCAGTAATACGGACGGACAACTATGAATAATACATACGTTATGTTAGTAATAATCTGGCAAAAGCTCAGCATAGAATTTGTGATTTTGTTTATATGTGTCGAGATGTTTTATGGAGGCTATCATTGAGATGTCTGGGTCGTTCTCATTCAATTTATTTTACCAAGTTATATATTTAGGTTATATGTATATTTAAGGCTCAAACATGTCAAAGCTATTGAACGTATATATGCATATATAAATATGAATATTGATATATTAGACAATGAAAAACTCTGACACCGTGTGACAGATAAGTATATTTCATAAATTAGATTTTTATGGGATTGACATTAATGTAGTTCACCACTAGGTGCCGCTAAATTGTATAAATACGTATGTTATTAAATTAGTAGTATAATGTGAACTATATCGAGAACGCTGTGGGTTGTCTTGTCTGTTACAACTAATTTCTTCTCACAACTTCTCGGTTTACTAGACAGGGAATTCGTCTTCACAACGCGATGACTAGGAGTTAACTGACTATTGTAATTTTAATGAATATTAACAATGACCAAAAGTACATACAAGCATTTACGAAAGTCTTGGAAATGGATTACTCGTATTGCACAGCGAATGTAAGGAACTTACAACCCTATCTGGGTTGTAAAACGAGGGCGTACACGGTTGGTGGTATTTTATAAGTATAGATCTGTTGTATATTGTATATAGAAATAATAATTGTAATTATTTGAATTTTGTATGTATTATGAAAGAGATACGTTGACTGTTCTGCTGACATGTAGATTTAAGGAAAAAACTTTAAAAAATTTTTTTACTGATATAACGTAGTAGTAATAATATTCGTCCAATAGGACAGACGAAGGAATTAATCCATACTGCCAATTCTGAAGTTGTCAATATAGGTAGTTCTTATGTATCCTTTAACTAAATTTCTTCCGTGTAAAAGTTAATAAAAAGGCATAAGCGCCAAATCTTCTATATAATATTTCATACATATTCTTTTATCCATTATTTTATCTTAATCTCCTATCTTCTTTGTTTGAATTATTTCGTTTCTCTCACCCAGAGTGTTTGTTAATTTCCATTGACGAGTAGTTAATTCAATGTTCAAACAAGATGGTGGATCTCTTGTTAGAACCCTCCAGAGAGTTTTTATGGCATCTCAGAATTCATGTTCCGTGGTATTATTTTCCATTCACTTCACTTATGCACAATAAACGAACTATATTACATAAAACACCACCAATTTTAAACACTATAAAGTCAAGTAACACAAAATTATGAATAAAATAAAAAATCCACTACATGACAGACCAAAATTCCGCCAAAAAACCCTTGACATAACGTACAGAATTTAAAACTTGCTTTTTTCATGTGCTTGTCAGTTATGATTAATTACAACAGGAATCATACTATTCTTATAACTTCGCCTTATCCTATCTGTTAAAAGAATAAAAATTTATTTCTTTTGTATTCGCTTTAGGCGAATAATAATTTATTTCTCCTTACCAGCCTGCTCTAATTTTCGGTATCTCGGGATGAAAACCATGTAACTAGAAAAGTGTTGAGTATGTTTGTGGACGGATATACGAGTAGAGGAAGACCGGAAAAGGTATGGATGGACTGCGTGAAAAATGATATGTGCGTAAATGGTGTGAATACTGAAATGACATTTGACAGGAGAGAGTGGAAAAAGAAAACATATTGTGCCGACCCTACTTGACGACATTGATAGTATCTAAGTAAGTAGGTCGGGTATTTATGGTATATTCAATTTTGATTGGATTGTTCGATATTCGACGTTGAACTGAAGAAAGTGTAATGAACTTCTGATGTTAGGAATACATTTGAATCAATGATATGATAACTTAAAAGAATCATTGATTTGAATAGATAATTAGATGATTATGTTATATCTAAACCATTCTTTAGTGTAACAATAAGGATCGAAATGATGGATGAAATTAAATAAAATAGTTTATATGAAACTTTCTCGCCAAACTTTGTTCTTTATATTATAGATAATTGAAAAACGATATCAATGTAATGATAAAAAATATTACCAATGAAATGCATATCTAGATGCATACATAATAAAATTATGTTACCAACGATGCGTGATAATCGTGTCATCTCGATAGCAGTTGGAAAGCGCAGCGAGTGCAATCGTATGCAAATCGCACATATTCCCTTGTAGCTAACATTGTGTGGAAATAGGATTTTAATAATATTTGTATTATGTTATATTTGTATACTAGCTGATACCCACCCGCTATATTATAATATTGGGTATAAGAAATTGCATTAAGCCAATAAAATAAAAAGTATCCTAGAATTATTTAAAACAAATTGCACATCGAATGGTCATAGGCTATGCCGCTGTGTTAACTTTTGATGTGATTGAACCTTAAAAAAATATATCTTCATTATTATATACAGAAATATATTATTTTATTTCTGCCTCCTACATTATTTTTATAGCAGATCTATTTTTTGTAAATATAATTTTTTACTTATAATCTGCTTCATTTTTATACGTGCATAGCGAAGTGATTGCTTTGTAGTTGTTGGAAGGAAAAATAAACACAATAGCGATTACAAAGATATTTATGATATATCCACAGTCACTTCTGTCTTACAGGCCTTCAATCTTTTAGGCGGAAGGTCACTGCATAGTAGTGGCGATACACATGCCCACAGATACCCTACCATTCCGCTTGAATACATACGAATGAGTATGAATACGTATATGAATGAATATGAATACGAATTCGAATGAATAAGAATACAAATACTAATATACCCAGCGTATTTAGAATCAATACTTCAGCCTGTCACTACAACGGCATACGGTCGGGCACAATTAGGGTATTTATAAAACGAAAATGTAGTGGTCGAAATTCGAGCATAATAAAGAGTTCAAAGATAATACTTCATGCGTTAATACGTAGATATTATTTGTACCTGTATCGAATATTGTAGATGTAAGGAACGTGGAGTAGAACAAAAAGAGACTTATAAATAATTGTTTCGACTCGTCGATTCTATGAAAAAAAATCCATACAGTTTTATTAATACCTACACATTACTCGCCAATAGATACTAAAAAAATAAAAATTAAGGAGATCGGCTGACAAACAGAGAAGAATAAAGATACTGAGCTGTTGTTGTATATAGATTTATATTTTTTTAGTTTTTTATGCAGTGTTATTAGAACTTTGTGTCTCGCCTTCTAAAGCAGAAAGGTTACTTATGTCTTTTATATAAGGTAATGGAAAATAAACATCGTGTTTCATTTGTTTAACCTTGTCCTACTTAACGGTTAAGTGTTTTATGCGGTAGTTTAAGCATAACCATTTTATTTTAATATTCAAATAGCTAATAATATTATTTACGTGTGCAGCAAATTCAACGCTAATGAGCAATTTGCATTTGTGCTGCAGTATTCCGAAAATAAGTCGTTAAATGTTGTATTCGTCAGAAAAATGTAAAGTTAAACGTTCTATGTCGCCGCTGAATTTATTAGCACGTAACCGGCGATGTGTAACAAATGTGGGACCGGTATGCGCATTCAACACTATACGCTTTGTTGAACTAAATCAAAAACAAACTGCACAGAACTGTCGCTACATCGTGGGCACATTTGTAGCGCATTCGTATGCTTATTTCTATTTTGATCAGCCTTCAATCAGTTTTATAACCACATATTACTTTCATTTTTTTACTTCAAATATATTTCATTAAAAAATGATGTATAAATTACTAATACATCAAACGATATGAAGTAAGACTTTGTCGATATTTACAACGTTATTGTTGTGTTGGTTATATTTTCTTAAATTTTAAATTAATGTTAGTGAATAAGTTTATATAAAAAATGGATGTTAGTTTATATACCTGAACCCGATAAACTTCAAAACCGTTTGCCCGGTTACCATAAAAGTTGGTAAACAAATTATATACCTAAACATTTCTTATGAATCACTTTATCTACTGGTTAAAATCCGCATGAAAATCCGTTCAGTAGTTTTTAAGTTTATCGCCAACAGACAGACAGGCGTAACGGAGGACTTTGTTTTCCAACATGCAGTGATGATGTTGGAGGTTGTCATAAAATTGGTATGCGTAGATAGTCAAATAAGTAAAATATTCATACAATATCTATTAGTAAACTTTTTATAAAAACAAATAGTAATTAAATTTAGTAGAAACTAAACTATTATATTTTTAACTCCAAATAAAGAGCCATATCTTATGTATATATAAATGGTCAGAGACAAAACGGTTAAGTACATCTTCCTCCGGTGTTTCTCAACCTATTTTCTTTATAATGACGATAGACGAATTTGATTGTTATCAAATGGAAATAGCTTTTTTCCTTTATTTATCATACTTCACGATCTACTATATTTGTGGAATACAAATAATAATATCAATATATTAACTCGCGAAGAAAAACATTGTATCCCTTATTATATTATCATCAACGTCTACCAAATTACACTGATTGTTGGCGACGCACATGACGATGAGTAGCTTATACATAGTCGCTGCACCTTCAAGACAACACCGGCATCCGACTGTCGCCACCGAGGCGGGCTACCGGCGCTCTCGCTACCACCTTCGAGAGTTCTACGCCCGGCCATCGCCGGACAACATCGCCTCGCCTCACGTCTCACCTCATTTCCACCTCACCCCGCCTAACCACGGGCCGGTGACGTACGAGGGCGAGAGGTGTCGCCATATTGACAGGCGGCGGCCTCAATACTGATCATAAATCACAAATTAAGATATTTTGATTAACTGACTATAGTAAACTTATAGCCCTCAAAATACTCTATAACATATAAATGAGGAATTCTAATATTACTATTTATAATACTAGGAGTAGTAAAATTTTACTAAATCACGTGCGAAGATTAGCGTTCAAAGAAACCGTTACGTTATCACGCGAAACGTTCCGAGGGTCGAACAGTCCAAAGGTAACAATTATTTGGTCATGCGAGCTCGCGATCCATCACCCACTTGGCCGCGCCACTGGTTCGACCACTCTAAGGTAATTTCCGGAGTCCTTATCTACCTATGACTAAGGTTTGTTTAACAGAATTAATCCTGTTGACAAAGATCTTTGGCGAGGTCGTTCGATGCTTACTCTTTGCTTTTGTTTTCTTATGGAGTTTTGAGTTGCAAGAATTTGCTATCGCTTGCATTTTTCATTACATTTTTATTATTTGAGACATTAAATGATTCATACTAATTAGTTGAAAAATGAAATTGCTATTTAACTGATTATATAAATAGAAATTCATTCATTTTTTGAAATAATAATTTGATGACATTTAAAGGTGCTAATTTTTTTTATGTCATAGCATAGCAGGGGAGAGAGGAGGCGGGCCTCCGGTGCTCTAAAAAATTGGAAATTAAAAGAAGAAATATAATTAATAACTAAAAAAAATTTAGATTTTAGTGTGTATAAAAATATTTATAAAATAATTAGTAAACATAATATCTAGTATATTGGAAATCCTGGATCACTAATTAATTTGCGAAAGTTTTAGAACCTCTTTGTAGAATATTATCTCTGACTATTTCCCATATAGATCATATTAAAAGGAACATTGTTGCTCAAATAAAAGCAGGTTCATATATTTTTAAACACATAACATGAAAATCTATGTTTAACCAAATAAGAAATGCGTTCGCTAATTTAAATTTAACGATATAACATAGATTAAAAAAGTAACATTATTATAAAGTTGTTTTCATAAACACAACCTTAAGCCGTCTAAGGATGCCCACAATGTGTACATAATGCCTTACAAGTAATAATAGCCTTTTGAAATACAACGACACCGTTCATATTTTTAGTAGAATTTATAAGAACTTTCAAAGGAACGACCGTCGAGTCGTTTAATTGTTTTCTTTTGTTTACACTAGATTGAGATTGTGTTAGTTATGAGTTACTGCTAATGGGAAATAAAGCGGGTCACGCGTAAAATATGTTGAATTGAAATATTTATAGGCTATTTAGGAGAATTAACGGTACTTCTAAACAGGAGGTGACAATTATTTACATGTTCATGACCATTTTATAAGAAAACTAGCCTCTACCCGCGACTTCGTTCGCGTGGTATAGTTACTTTGGGCTAACTAACACGCAGCGGAAGCTCTCAAGAGGAAAAAAAAATTTTGAAACATTCTATATTGGTGCTCCGCTCCTATTGGTCTTAGAGTGATGATATATAGCCTATAACCTTCCTCGATAAATGAGCTATATAACACTGAAAGATTTTTTTAAATCAGACCAGTAGTCCCTGAGATTACCCCGTACAACGTCACAAACTCACAAATTCACAAACTTTACCTTTTTATAATATTAGTATAAATAGTATAGACTACTCACACTCAACATTTAAAATTTATCATAATATAATATTATGTGAACAAAATACTTTTATTTATCAAAATTCTACGTTTTATACAACACTGACATTTGTTACATTTTTTAACAATAATTTATTGGCAATATTTGACAGAAAATACAATACAAAATATACTACTATATATATTTGTGAATATTATGTTTGTTTAAAAGAGTGTGTGCTAAAGTTTTCCCCACTTTATTACGGAAGAGGTAACTTTAATGATGCTAGAAGTTATTAGATGCTTATCGTCACTCTTGATTATTTTAAATTAAATTTTAGGGCTACATTTTTTTACTTTACAAAATTATTATTTTTTATCATAGGAGGCAAACGAATAGGTAGGTCACCTGATGTTGCGTGATCACCACCGTTCATAGGCACTTGCAACACCAGAGGAGTCACCGGCCTGTGTTTTGGAGAAGGAGGGAGTGAGAAGAGAGGAGGGGTTGTGGAGTTGGGTATCCGACGCTCTCACTGACCGAACGAAACGCAACAATGCAAGCACTGTTACTTCACGTCGGTGTATCTGTGGGTTGTGTGGTACTACCCTGGACGAGCCGACCCATTCATGCTGAAACCAGTAATAGCTTCAGCATGGCTCTACCACCTACGAGATCTTTTAGCTAGTTTAAGTAATAATGTAAGGTAACGGTGAACACCATTGATCGAAATTCGACCATAACCATATGGTTCTTTTGTCAATAAGTGTACCTGTATAATCATTGCATATAATTTTTTGGAACTCTTTTCTATTACGTCATTTGATTACGTGTACAGATTAATTATCGATTAAATAAAATAGATATTACAGTCCTTGTCAACCTTTATATACAATGAAAGTAAAAATATTATTATAGTTAGCTAAAATTGCCATTAATGAATTTTTAAGTTGCCTCGATGTTATACAAATGATATAATATGTATTTATACCTAAATCTGTATTCTATAACTATATTCAGAGCTGTGAAAAAATTTGGCGAGGACTGTATTATTAACAAGCTTAGCGATAAATGTCTACTAACGGCGTCTATTTGACCACAGAATATTATGTGACTTTTATGAGTTTGATAATCAGTATGAACGTCAACAATGGGTGTTTTAATTTTTTTTATGTCATAGGAGGCAAACGAACAGGTGGATCACCTGATGGTAAGTGATCACCACCGTCCATAGACACTAGCAATACCAAGGAAGTCGCAAGTGCGTTGCCAGTCTGTGTTTGGGAAGGGGGTAGATGCGAAAGGGGGAAGGGAAAGGGAGAAGGAAGCTGGGCCTCCGGCGCTCTCCCTGACCGAACGAAACGCAACAATGCAAGCATTGTTACTTCACGTGGGTTTTCTGTGAGAAGGTGGTACTACCCCGGGCGAGCCGGCCCATTCATGCTGAAACCAGTAATACTTTTGTTGACGTATTTATATATGTATATATATAGCTCTTTATGAATGGTCTCAATCGCTTTGAATTTTTGAGTTATAATGTATTTTCGCTATTGTTAATATAATATAGTTCCGTCTATTGATCATTACTAAAATGTACCCCAATATTGCAAATAAATCGCAAGAACGTTTTATACCTGTGTGTAACCATGGTGCATGCAATAAACAGTAATAAATAAATAAACGAGAAAACACTTTATTGTGAATATTATTAATATCACACCATTATTCATTGGGTTATATTAAATAGAAATATAAAGCTTATTCACCCCTTAAACCCGCGACTGAAATATTTGAAGAGATTTACTTGATTGCTTTGAACTTTGACAATTCAAAACAATAACAGACGTAAAACGACTTCGGAATGTTCACTTAAAAGGAAAGTTTGTCTACGGTAGAGACACAATGTGGCGACAGGTGGCAACCTTCATGCTCTTAATCCTCGGACGTGGCAGGTGGGTAACGATTTTATTGTTTCAATTTTATAAATGTTTTATCGGTAAAACCAAAGCATAAGATACGGGAAAATATGAAAAGACTTTTTTGGTACTTGTGTATTAAATGCATCTTTTTTCGCAGTCTAATTTAACCTAACAAAACCGAGACGAAACTGTTTTGTTTTAACTTAAAAAATCAAGTTGGTAATATAACACATTACCTCAAAACTACTTAAAACTTTGATCATGAATATCTCAGTAACTATGATTTTCCGCGGGGAGGAGAAATCAGCTCTTTCGCCCGCTGCTCCCGCCCCTCAACCTTTATATCAAGATGTGAATTGCAAATGCAGCCCCTCAAAACACTGCTTCCTCGCTTATTCCAGTTTGATTAGGTTAGATTGCGAAAAAAGAAAACTACGGCCGCGGTGCGTTGAATACAGAAGTACCCATTTTTTAGGGGCTCATATTCCACCGAACATATCAATGCTATTGTTCCCCAATTGTTCTAGCTGCAATATGAGAGTCGCTGACGAGGTATCATTCACCCCAACTGGGTTCAGCCAAGATGCTGTAACAAACACCAATATACTGGCAACTACTTCTCATCAACGACTCTCGTTTGATGCTGTTCTTAGCCCACTCCACCATCAAGTGGTGCACATTCTGCAGTTTTCAATATGAAAAGACTTACTTCGATAAATTGATTTTTCCAGATTATTAGAAGTTTTGTAATGATAATCATGTTATTTATATATTCCATTTTTTTATATCAAAATCAAAATCACTTTATTCAATTAAATTAAATTCAAATAAGGCCCTAAGAAGGCACTTATGAACGTCAAAACTACCACCGGTTCGGAAAACAACCCAGTCATCGAGAAGAACCGGCAAGAAACTCGATCTGGTTTATCTTTTTAACAAATATATATAATACTAGCTGACCCGTGCGACTTCGTCTGCACCAAATCGGTTATTACCGGTTTCGATTGTACTTTTAAACGCGAAAAATCTAAATACATCTCAAAACCCGATTGCAGCGATACCTACTGTTTCAAATTGTGAATCCCAACTATCCAGGGACTCACTCAAAAGTCGGTATGTGAGAAATATTTTAAAATATGCTTAGAACCCGTTCGCAGCATCACCTACCAGGTCCAATTAAGATAACAAACAACCTACATATATTGCCGATAAATGTCTTCCCAGTACGTTGCCCCAGTAACTTCTGTCCCAATAAGCCTACAACCCGTTCGTAACATCATCTACCGGGTTCAAGTAAAATAAAAACTAACCTACGTATATTGGCAGTAATGTAAAAAAACATTGAGAGGTCCATGGACCTCCAGTTGGAACGTAGTTCCTTTCCCTTTTTTGTAGGCGTTTACCATACGCTCAGTATAGTTTACATTAAAAAATATCAAGTTGATAAAGTTAAATTGTAATTTAAACGTTAAAATATATTCATAAAATAAATAATGATAAATTAAACACTGAATGACATAATAACTATTTTCAACTTGTATTAAAACTTTTTCACACTACATTGTATTAAAGAAAAACATAAATATTAAAAAGATATGAGCAACATGTGTCATCTGTCACTTGCCTGTGACTATTTGTCTAAGAGCTAGGCAACGGTTTCGACAGCGAATTGGCTGCCGGTAAACCTTTACAGGCAAAAATATTGAACTTTATATAATTTTAGAATGTTTTGTTTTTCACTAACTTTTAAACGCTACTAAAACGTGAATTTATTATTGCCAGACATTTTTGATATTAACAATAATGTGCCCGATGCAATTTTTTGTAAATAAAGAAGTATGTTCAAACCATGTTAAGATATCTGTAATTTTATTGAAGTTATATTTCTTTTGGCGCGTTAGGGAAAAATGATGAGAGTAAATTTTTACGATGAACGCGCACACCGTAACAAAAAAATGATGAGAGTAAATTTTTACGATGAACGCGCACACCGTAACAAAAAAATGATGAGAGTAAATTTTTACGATGAACGCGCACACCGTAACAAAAAAATGATGAGAGTAAATTTTTACGATGAACGCGCACACCGTAACAAAAAAATGATGAGAGTAAATTTTTACGTTGCGCGCACACACCGTCACGAAAAACCGACACCCTGAAGTTAGCTATAGTCAACATTTTGTTTCTTTGTATTTGTTGTTTGTATTTCTTTATATTAAAACTTTCATTGTATTAAATACCTTTTTTTATTGTTAGTGTCGTTTTTTCTACAAACGTAGAATAAGGCGCAAGATAAAATTTTTGAAAAGATTTTTACTTGTTACGCCAAAGAAGTATAACTTCTAATGCGTGTACATAAGTACACACACACACACACTTTTTTTAA
>MNPI01023470.1:0-37638 GCA_015888305.1 Antheraea pernyi
CGTAATAATTCTAAGTTTATCTGCGATGACACAGTAGAATATCTTTGATTCCTTAATGCTTTTACTAGGATCATCTACGTATACCACTGAAATTTAAGTCCCTATTGTTTGTCTAAATTAATCTGCTGAAGTATTGAACCAATTTATATTTATATATTTATATTTTACTGGTAGATAAATTACTTTTCAGAGCATTTGTGTATGTTGTAAATCATTATCCTAAGCAGATTAATAGGTGTTCTTAAGAGTTGTTTTATCTAATACCCTTATTGTATTTATTGATGTAGAACTCTTTAGGAAGTTTCTTATAAATACTTCAATGGATGATACTTTTTTGCTGTTTCAGCTATTTATATTTCGCATTTTTTTCTGTTCGTTCATTATTAATTGCAAGGAATTGGAGCAAATGTGAATGTATCGGCTATTGAAGAAAACGTAATAATTCTAAGTTTATCTGCGATGAAACAGTAGAATATCTTTAATTCCTTAATGCTTTTAGTAAGATCATTTACATATTTACCATTGACATTTAAGTCTCTTTTGTTTATATAAACTAATCTGCTGAAGAATTGAACCAATTTTTACCAGATTTTTACTGGTAGATTAATAACTTTCAGAGCATTCGTGTAAGTTGTAAATCATTATCCTAAGCAGATTAATAGGTGTTCTTAATACTTGTTGTATCCCTTATACCCTTATTGTATTTATTGATGTAGAGCTCTTTAGGAATTTTCTTATAAATACTTAAATGGATGCTACTTTTTTGTTGTTTCAGTTATTTATATTTCGCATTTTTTTCTGTTCGTTCATTATTAATTGCAGATTTAACTTTTCAGGTATATATTGTGCAAATTCAATCACTGGTTTTTTGTTTCAGTGAGAGCGAGTAAATCGTTTTGTAGACATTTTTCGCTGAACAATATCTTAGACATATTTAGTCAACGAGTATTGCACAACTACAATCAATTCACACGTCTTTGATATTTCTCTTTTGGTGGGAAAACCAAACTTCTTGAGAGACATGTCATTCATATAAAGGCCTAATACGTGAAATAAATACTGTGCAGCCGGCATAGTGAGAGTCATTTCGGCCGGCAAATTGCAACTTTTTTAAATTCTAACATCACTGTTCCTTTGTAGTATTTTTGTTTTCGTTTCTTACTAACCTTTATTACGTTATTACATTGTTATATATTTAATTTATTGTTTATATTTTATGAGTTCTGTAATATTTATGTAAAGCTACCGACTACACGTCCGTACATTGCTATAAATTGTAAATCAGCGTTATAATGTATTGTATTGCAGCATGTATCTGAATGGGACTGATATTGTTGGACATTTTTAATTAACTACATATATGTTCTTTTTATTTATTTTATGGGCGGGATGTGTTCCAAAAATAAAAACGTTCCATTTCTTCTTCAATTTTCTAATAAGAAAAAATATTATGCGTAACGCCTTACGTAAAATTGACTTATGAATGAGTGATCGGTCGTTCGAAATAAAACCCTCGAAAAGAAATACCCTGTGGACGTGTAAAATAATTCCCAAACGGAAATTTCCCTTTTTTTGGACGAAATAAACTAAATCTCTTTTACCTTACCGCGAGAAATTCCCACAACGGCCATTACACTTTGTTTACGATACGGGAATAAGGCCAGATCTCGTCAGGGTGAAGGTCCCTCGGCTGTTTTTTCTCTCTCTCCTAAACCGTTTGCAGTAATATAATTCCATTACACAGAAAAAGTCCGCTTTATTTCGGTCGAGAAGGTGCCTTTCTTTTGTTACCTGATGTAGGTTTTTCCTTGGCTTATTTATGACTTTCTCTATTATATAATGAGTATTTATGATATCTTCATTATTATTAACTTTAGATTCATAATTAGCTAATAGTAGTTTTATTTGAACTTGCCCACCGAGATTTATTGTTTATATAACTTAGCGTAACAGGTAGCGAAAGCTTTCTAAAGACAAAAAAAAACCCGAGCGAAGTCCCGTGCAAATGTTAGTTGATTATAAAATACTTCACTAAAGGTTTAACTGATGGTTACTTTCATAGTCAGTAACAGATATATTATGTTATTCAACATTTTTTCCAGTAATTATAGATATTAATTCTAGACCTTAATTTTTTTTGTGATGAAATGGCTAAGGAAATTCAAATAATCATTAAGTTTTATTTACAATCGTATTCTAAACGAAAAACATATTCTAATAAGAGACAAAGTTTTTTGTAGGATTGAACTATCCTTTTTTTTTTCGAACTGACTACGCTATTGACCAAGCAAGGTCTTAAAAGCTTCACCGGACTACTAAGGCGAGCGCTTAAGGCACTCAGCCGATTTTATTTTGACAACTAGCTCAAGGGTGTGCGGCACACCTCAGCTTTGGTTGTTGCCTGATACATGCAATTGGCGACCTATGTGAGCTAACCTAAGCTATGAGCTAACCTAAGCGTTGAACTATGCGCTTTTTGCAAATTGCAACGTAACAATTCTATACTGTAAAACTACAGCCAATCCATAACAAGAAAACATTTGTATTACGGTAAGAAACTTCTTTCTTACGTTAAAAATTAAACTAAAAGGGAATATTAATATCAAAGATTCAGTGGATAATCTAAACGTATAGCTCCCCAAAGACGTGACTAGCAGTGACCTGGTACTCGTGACCCGTTTTTAAAACGAAATGTTAAATTTTAGTAATTTATATTTCCAATAGCATGTCCACCTACCACTTCGTACGGTTGAAATTATTATTTATAGGAATAAACGAAATTTCGCGCAACAGCAGCTCAATTCTGAACTCAACTCAATATATACATAACAAATTTTCGTTTTCACAAAGCTCTTCATATGTTCCCTTTATTAATGGTAGGTATTTGATCATTCGTATTCTAGTAAGTATATCCTAATTTTTCTGCTTTCAGTTACGAATTTATTTATTTATTTAAACTCAAAGAAACACAAAAGAACATATCGAATTTGAAACGTAAACCATTACAAAAAGAAAGCATACAATACAAAGTGCAATGTTGGCCTGTATTAGTTCTTGCCCATGGTCGATTAAAAATATGCCGATTACATAAACGACTGCCTCTACGTAGGATATTAACGGGTGTTTTTTGAAGAAAATTAGGAGATTCTACAAAACTGTGTTACAATTTGTATATAAACATTATATCAGCCATTTGTCTACGAGTTTGTGTGTCTTAGTTTAAAATACTGTTGTTGCTTTTGTTGTTATAATAGGAAAGGTTAATATAGAAATCATCTGATCAATTTTAAACTCATAAAAGACTTTAATGACACTCATCCCAAATATTGTATCCAATGTAATGTAATGTAAACAAGGACAAGTAAATTTTAAATAAATCCTCCTTTGGTATGTTCCTAAGCGTCAATATATATCTGCATTGTTTCCGAGTCAGTCACATTAATCTTAACATTAAATGGATTTTTGATATCAGAGAGATCTCGTTAGTATTGCAATGTAAGTACATATACCATATCTGTAAAATGGTTTTGTTCCGTCATTGGCTGCAAAAAAATTGGGGGTCCTTTTCAGGGTGAGGCGATACTTTACGCCGCAGCAACTTCTTAATCTGTATAAGTCGCACATCGCCGTGTGTGGAGTATTGCTGCCACATTTGGGACGGGTCTGCCAAATACCAGTTGGCCTTGCTAGACTCCGTCGATCACAGAACTCGAAGAATTGTCGGTAACGACCCACTGATAACAGCCAAACTGCAGCCACTTGAACATCGACGTAGAGTCGCCTGTCTTGTGGTATTTTATCGGCTATACTTTGGAGAATGTGCACAAGATCTGCACCAACTAATACCACCGTCTCCATTTGATCTCAGGACTACCAGACGCCGTACAGACCTCCATTCATTCTCGGTTGACATACACTTCATCCGGACGAAGTGCTTCGCTTCGTCATTTATTATGCGAACCGCGAGGGAGTGGAATGCGCTGCCTGCGTCTGTTTTTCCTGAAGCATATGATGTAGCAATCTTCAAAAGAAGAGTGAATGTGCATTTACTGCGTGAACGCGTTATATCCTAGGCCTCGTCTTCACTTTACATCGGGTGTGACAGAGGTCAAGCGTCGCACAGTTAATTATTAAAAAAAATGTAAACAAAATTTTTTAACGAAATTAATTGTGAGCTATATTTTATTATATCCTAATTAACCCCTTCAGATGTTTTTCCATTCTATGTTAGTTCTGTGACAGATGCTTCAATTCTTATTCGTATATAGATATGTAACAGTAACACAATATGGCACACAGCCAACAAGCTCGTTTGTTAGCTTCAGAGAGATCGTTCTTTTCTCTTTGATCCGGAAGAAAAATTGCTCGTGCGTTAAAACAATATTCTTGTTACGTTGTATTCTATATTTCGTATCGTTCCCACACTCTTGTGTAACAGTAAAGCAGTGTTCATATAGTATATTAGTCTGATTTATCCTTTTTTTTTTATATATCATAGGTGTCAAACGAACAGGTGGGTCACCTGATGTTAAGTGACCACCACCGTCCATGGACACTCACAATCCCAGAGGGGTCGCAAGTGCGTTTCCACCCTTTGGGGAAAGGGTTAAAGGAGGGAGAGGGAGAGGAGTGAGGAGAGGGGAGGGGAGATGGGCCTCCAGCGCTCTCACTGACCGAACGAAACGCAACAATGCAAGCACTGTTACTTCACGTCGGTTTTCTATGAGAGGGTGGTACTACCCCGGACGAGCCGACCCATTCATGCTGAAACCAGTAATAGCTTCAGCGTGGCTCTACCACCATTTAGCTTACCTTAGCTCTTTAGCATACAATTGATTATGATTTACTGCATTTGTACAATGTATTGGATGATAATTTGTCACAACGTAGTCGTTGTTTTTGACAGACCTGTATTTAATAACAGAAACTGCGCACTAATTTTTCCCAGTTTCCATAAAAGAAAAAATACTTTTAATAGGACCTTTTGCAAACGTATAATTTCATTTTATTAATTTCTTATAATATACACGTATAATACATACAATTTCTAGCATTTAAAATTTCAACATATACATAAAACTGAAGTATTTCGTGTTTGTCCAAGCTAGTTTCTGAAATAGCAGAAACAGACCGACAAAAATGTTAAAATTAAAATTTAATGTTATCAATAGCGTGTACGAGTACACTTTCATATCCAGTCAGTAAAAAGTTGTTACTTTGATATTACATACAGACACTTCATTTTTATTATACGTACTAGCTGACCCGGGCTCGCGTTGTTGTCGTTCAGTTATTGAAAAAGAAATTCAAAATTAAAACGTGGTGCCATCTATGAGATATCTATAATAGTCGGTCTTACAGTTTTATATCAACTAATTCAAAGCGCCATCTATTCGAGACTGATGAAACTTACAATTAATAACAATAATCAACATTGACAAATATGTAAGGTATTACCACCATTAAAAATGACTACTATCTCTCAACTTGGACCAAATTATACATAAATACCAACTTTTATAAAGATCGGTTCAGTATTTTCGGAGTCCATCGTGGACTGACACTGACACTGGAGTTTTATATATATCAAGACAAGATGTTTAATAAGTATACTTACCACGATTCCAATTTGAGGATTCCCATTATAAGTAAATAGAGCGAATATCAAGACGTAGATAACGCTGACTAGTACGCTGAGGAATATAGCTAGGAAATTATTTCTCATTGGTAAGAATATGTATATTGAGAGAAGTGACATTGTTGCGTATGCCGGTCTTAAGGAAATGCCTTCGAAGTAACTGTAGATACTGATGGCGACATCTGAAAAAATCAATTGATAATTTTGATTATCAGTCATTTAGATATTTAAAAATAGTTTCATTAGTAATTAGGGGATTCACAGAACTTATCTACACATGACTATAATGTCTACCATGGAGTTCATGTGAAACTATGAAGATTAGAACAGTCTATAGGTTTTAAAGTCAAACTTTAAAACACCATAACACCCCATGTGTTATTGGCTCTCAAGTCTCAAATAAAGCTACCAAAATACACATGTACGTACTTGGCGACAGATTCAACTTGAGGCTTCTAAGTAGTCAGATAGGCTTAGAAAAAGCTCTACCACTATGGTATGGTTCCATCACGGCGTTTAGGTACCTCCAACTAAAACTCCACTTAATTCGCAGGTATATTCTGCGTCAATCGACTCGTTGTCGATAACTGACCAACCACCATTTCAAACGTACGCGTTCATAAGAATAGAGCGAAGAATAGCCCACATGCTTAAACTTTTTGGACGTTTAAAACTATCGTGGTTATTGGGTCCATGTCTTCCATCAGAAATAACTCACGCGTCAGACAAAGTTACTACTTAGATATAGTGATAAGAGTAAATAATAAGTAATCAACATTTAGATATATATTATACAGTATCTAATCTCGATTTATGGATTAAAAAAGGGAAATTAAAGCGGACATCTATTGTTCAAGCGTGCTTAAGTTTGTTAGACTATGAACAATAATTTGTAGAATTTTGTGAAAAATACAATAATAATTTATTGAAGCTTATGGACTATATAATTGTTGATAAAACATGTACATCTTTATATATAAATTTCTTATGTACGTGTGTATGTCACTGAACTCCTCCTAAACGGCTGGACCGATTTTGATGAAATTTTGTATGCGTGTTCGAATGGACCCGAGAATGGTTTAGATTCACAATGGAACCCGGTAGTGGCGCTGCGGTTGAATTTTTGTTTTTTTTTTTATTATCAATGCAGGACCATGTCTGCTGGGACCGCTAGTTAAATATATAACATCAATTCTGTTTCTGTACATTTATGAAGAAGTTTATCAATAAAGAATAGAAATAATCTTTTATCTTGACACCAAGAAAAGTGGATTAATTTAGAAATGACCTATTCAATCTAGACTTTGTATATAGTCGTACATACATATATATTGGAATCAATTTATTGTTCATCAAAATTTACTAATGTTTGCTCGCGGCATACCTACGCGGATGGAAAGTATGAAAGGTATTCTCTGCACCTTTGTTTTGTAGGTGGTAGAGCCACGCTGAAGCTATTACTGGTTTAAGCATGAATAGGTCGGCTCGCCCGGGGTAGTACCATCCAACACTCAGAACACCGAGTTGAAGTAACAGTGCTTGCATTGTTGCGTTTCGTCGGTCAGTGAGAGCGCCGGAGGCCCACCTTCCCTTCCCCTCTCCTCTCCCTCCTCTTCCCTTCTCTTTTCGTCCCAAACACAGGCTGGCAACGCACTTGCGGCTCCCCTAGTGTTGTCAGTGTCTATAGACAGAGGTGATTACTTAACATCAGATGGCCCACCTGTTCGTTTTCCTCCTATGAGATAAAAAAAAACCTCTGACAACGTATATGTATATGAAAAATTTAATGGTGATCGATTGTGTAGTTAAGGAAGGAAAGCGTTATTGATTTTTGCGTAAGATTGTTTAGATCGTTTGTTTACCTCTTCGAACTAAATCTGGGGCATTATAACTTATTAAAGCATATAGCTATATATAAGCTTAATTTCATGACTATACCAGATGAGACATGTTACTAAGTCTCATGCAATTTCAATTGTATGACTCACAAACGAATATATGTAGCTTAAAATAGTTTAGCTAGGTCAGATCGGGATCCCTTCGGTAACAGCCCAAGCCGAGGTGTGCTGTGCACCCTTGAGCGTGTTACCTAAACAAAATCGGCTGAGTGACCTAAGCGCTCCCGTTAGTAGTTCGGTGAAGCTGTTAAGACCTTGCTTGCTCGAAAAAAAAGGCGGACGATGTCGCACGCAAAAGCCAGTGTATTTATAATTATAATTACAGTAATAATTTCATTGGTATACATATTATAGTTTATTACCTGCTTACCTGTTAATACCAGATCTAGAGTAATGATGAATGTGATGAGAATTGGTATCCACGACCATTTCACTTTCAGAGGATTATATATGCGCTTGTTTAAGCATATCAGTGGTATAATTATACGTAGGACATACATCGCCATTGTGAGATACGTTGAACGCGATTGTATTTCCTAAAATAACGGTCATAATACATAAATAATAATGAAAATTGTTAATCGACATTACTCAAGTAACTTTATGTTTGTGAGTTCCTTAATCTGTCATGTAGTCGTTTTTGTTTTTTATTCATAACATTGGGTTATTTGTCTTTGTACATATTATTCTTATTATTATAGTGTAGTTCAGTTATTCTGTTATTCAATAATCATCATTACATAGTATAAAACAAAGTCCCCAACCGCGTCTGTCTGTCTGTCTGTTCGTGATAAACTCAAAAACTACTGAACGGATTTTCATGCGGTTTTCATCAGTGGATAAAGTGATTATTGAGGAACGTTTTAGTATATAGTTTGTTTTAGTATATAATCCGGACGGGACAACGTCTGGCGGGCCCGCTAGTATGTGATAAAATTAATAGTTGTGCCATTGGCACTACCATTTTGTAAGGGCATTGAAATCATCCGAAGCCACTGTGTCTATTATATGGAACATCTATCTACTGATAATGGTGTTAATTAAGTTTTAGCGTGTGACCACAATATCACCTGATTTAAAACGATTGTGGTAGTTGGTAAACATGCAAAATTTGGAGGGGACTGGCTCTTAAGTGCAGTTGCGGAACACACCCATAGGTGCATAGCGACGGATTGTTAATTTAAGAACTTAACTAGATAGCCAGGCGGGCTTAGAAAAAAACCTACCACCATGCTATGGATTCGTAAGAAGGTTTAAAAAAGACGATTGTTTTTTAAAGTAGGAAAAGACTACGAAAAGGTTTTTTGTTGATATACATGTCGGATTCTTCACATGTTAATTGTAAAATTGTAACGTTAAATAATAAATTATCAGTTACTTTTATAGGGTTTCGCAGTTATTGACGTTATTAGAACTACACGATATAAAAACGATGTAACAAGGCAAGGTAAATCTATCTATACCTTTAAACGAGTAATTCTTGTATATATTTATATTGTTATATATTCAGGATTCAGAGGATTAACTTAGTGTGTAGGTGGTTTCGGGGACGATAAATCGATCTAGCTAGATTTTGTTCATAGAAAACTATATCTGAGTTTTCAGGCAATGAAAATATATAGCTAGAATATAAAGGTAAATTTCGCAAACGCTGTCAAAACAAAAATAGCTCAAATGGAAATCGGCTGCTTCGGAAATCCGTCTAACCCCAGTTCGAATCCGAGTGAGACCAAAAGACAGATATATTTTTAATTTTTTTTTTTATATAACATGCTAATTTTGTGATGCAAACCTAACAGTTTATTTTAATTTAATAATATATTTTAAAGAACCGAGCCAGGCTCGGTCGTCCAGGTACTATACTTATAAGAGGATAGCCGAGTGACTGATTAAAATATCAAGGCATAGCCCAAACTACGGGAGCTTGGATGGTGAAAATTTCTATGGAACCCACATACACTTGTAGGTGAGCACTAAGGAAGGATTTTTCGAAATTCAATCCCTGAGTTGGTGAAAAAGGAGATGAAATTTGTATGAATATCCGTAATTTTCCATCAGGCAGTTAGTTATTCTTTGTATATCTTTTTTTATATATAAATGTCTTCTGTACGTGTGTGTCACTGAACTCCTCTTAAACGGTTGGACCGATTATGATGAAATTTTATGTGCGTGTTCCAGTGGATCCGAGAACGGTTTAGATTCACAATTGGAACCGGTAGGTTGCGCTGCGGTTGATTTTTAATTTTTTTTATTATCAAGGCAGGACAACGTCCGCCCGGACCACTAGCATAGATATAAAATAAAGAGTCTGAGCAAAGGAGAAAGAGAAGCCGCGGGAAATCGCTAGTATATAATAGTTATTAAAACTTACCTCTGAAAAAGTAGTGATTACAACTAAAACTATGTGAATTGTTGTGAAGAATATTAATAGCGAAGTGTAAATGTGAAGAAGAGTTTCTCTTAACTTATCGTCATACTTTCTGTATAGACCCTCGAGGTCTTTCTGATCGAATTGATCCTGTAAAAAATACATTTGAATTTTAAAGACACACCAGGGAACTTCTCAAAATCAAATGGGAAATATATAGACACTGAGATATGTGTACTTTTATTACGATTCTAGTTTAGGCATCGACCTGACTATGGTCAGAGACGTTCCGGTGTATTTTTTAAATTTCTTATTATTCATCTGTGTTCTAGATAGTGAAACTTGGCTTACAGTAGTCTCGCTAATATAAAAATCAGAGGGTCTTGGGATATTGGAATGTTCTGATTATTGGATTGTATAGAAACTTTATATTTTTCACGGTGGTAGAGCCACGCTGAGACTATTACTGGTTTCGGCATGAATGGGTCGGCTCGCCCGGGGTAGTACCACCCTCTCATAGAAAACCGATGTGAAGTAACAGTACTTGCATTGTTGCGTTTCGTTTGATCAGTGAGGGCGCCGGAGGCCCACCTCCCCTCCTCTCCCTCTCCCTCCCCTAATCCCTTCTCCCCAAAAGGTGGCAACGCACTTGCGACTCCTCTGGTGTTGTTGGTGTCCATGGACGGTGGTAATCACTTAACAGCAGGTGACCCAATTGTTCGTTTGCATTTATGACATTAAAAAAAATATAGAATTTTCGGCGGCAATGTTAATACCGGTGCGCGAGCACGGAATATAGTAGGAAAGTAGAGAGGGGTAAGGTTAACAATTGTATTAATTGTAAACAGTTTATCAACTTTAATTGCTTTCTTTATTCAGGTACTGTCTATTATAAAATTTATATTATTGAAGTTATACTTCTTTTGGCGCGTTAGGGAAAAATGATGAGAGTAAATTTTTACGATGTGCGCGCACACCGTCACGAAAATCCGACACCCTGAAGTTAGCTATAGTCAACATTTTGTTTCTTTGTATTTCATTGTATTAAATAGCTTTTTTCTATTGTTAGTGTCGTTTTTTCTACAAATGTAGAATAAGGCGAAAGATAAAAATATTGAATTTTTTTTTATCTTGATACGTCAAAGAAGTATAACTTCTAACGCGTGTACGTAAGTACACACATACTTTTTTTTATTTTATTATAAAATTTTCATTTTTATGCAATGTAAACTCTAATACTCTTTCGAGATTATTGAATGGATTGTTTACGTGTCTTTTTTATTTAGTAACCAAATTAGTACCACTCATCGTTTTCATTGCAAACTTACCCTTAAATATTTCCAGTTCCATTGCTTCCCGCCAGATAGCTCCACCTCTTGGGTTCGGAATTCGTGCAGCGATGATAAAACACTAGTCGCTCTACCAGAATTCATAGAATATCGTGCTAGTAACTCCAAGGCGCCCACTTGGAGTACCACGGAGCCCATAGTCCGCGAAAGTTCGCGTTCATCCTTTAGGCAACAACGAAAATTAATTAACATGTTAAACAGCTCAAAGTAAGAATTATATCCAAGATAAAAAAATGGAACCTGTTACTACGTAGGCGGTTTCATAATAATTATGTTTAGTCAGCTAGATAAACAAAAATTTGAAGAGTCAGTATTACTATGTACGTAAAAGTTACTGATATTCAACACTAGATGTCCGCTATTAAAAATATTGACCAAATAAATCCTTTAAAGTGTGAGCATTTTTTTTTTTTTTCGAACTGACTATGCTATTGACCTGGCAAGGTCTTTACAGCTTCACCGGACTACTAAGGCCGAGCGCTTAGGGCACTCAGCCGATTTTGGTTTTGGGTAACATACACAAGGGTGCACGCACACCTCGGCTTGGGCTGTTTCCTGGAAAAAGACGCGTCTGTCCTAGCTAACTATCTAAGCTATTCATACATATATACATTTGTGAACCATACAATCGAAATTGCATGATTCACAAATGAATACGTGTATATCGGATTGAAACGAACTTAAACTATTCGATTCAGTTCGATGAGGGAAAAAAAAACAAAACTCTCCCACCATGTGTATATATGTGCACGTGTGTGAGAGAGATGATCTCATATGTCTGTTCAAGTGATGTAGGTGAGTCACTGTATCGCGAAAATAATATCAAGAGGGCTCCGCGCGGGGACGACCTAGGCTCGAGATATTATTGAGAACCGCGAAGTGTGCGGGAGCTAATAGGGATCGATTACAAAAGCGTGGGCGCAACACGCATTTTATAAGATTGAATTTAAATTTACTAACGGTGACGGCACCGAAGTCTAAAAATAGACATAACAAAAATTATTATTATTGTTTGACGGTTATTTTTAGGGGAAGATAGACGTAAATACGCGATTTACTCTATCTTATTTGAGTAGTCACTGTATCGCGAAAATAATATCAAGAGGGCTCCGCGCGGGAACGACCTAGGCTCGAGATATTATTGAGAACCGCGAAGTGTGCGGGAACTAATAGGGATCGATTACAAAAGCGTGGGCGCAACACGCATTTTATAAGATTGAATTTAAATTTACTAACGGTGACGGCACCGAAGTCTAAAAATAGACACAACAAAAATTATTATTATTGTTTGACAGTTATTTTTAGGGGAAGATAGACGTAAATACGCGATTTACTCTATCTTATTTGAGTCATTTATTTTTTAACAGCTGCGCGCGCGAGCCGTTGTAGTGTAGCCGCGATGGCTGGAAATCTATGGATTGCCGTGACGGCACCTAGTAGCGGATTACGAGAGCACTCTTCGTACGCCGAGATCTCCGAGATCTCGTGGAAAATGAGTAGTTGACCTGCGTAGTCAATACTCGATAGGGAAAAGGAGTATGCGGGGTCATCCTGTGAAGGATTAGCCGCCGGAGGTTTGGGAGTGTGCTGGGACGCGGGTTTAGGAGCCCACGGGGCCTGAGGGGCCCGGTAGGGGCGGGGGGGCGCACTAGTCGCGGGTACGGACGCTGCCGGTGCACGAGACGTGCCCGGCAGGTTCGGGAAGGCCTCTCGAGACATGAGAGGCGGAGGTCGAGGACGGGCGGGGGCAGCGGCCGTCTTAGACGGCGACGCCTGCCTGGGGTATCGAGGGCGCTTTGTGCGCGGGGCGCGGGGACATCCGCGATAATTCGCGGTATGGCCCACGCCGCGGCACAGAACACAGCTCGGAGGGTCGGAGGCGTCTTTCGTGCGAGAACACTCCCTAGTGGAGTGGTCGCCGAGGCACTTAACGCACCTGGGTTTCAGGCGACAGTTTCGTGCGGAGTGTCCGTACACCTGGCAGTTGTGACACTGCGAGGGCACAGACGTTTTGCGTGGCGGCTCGACTATGACGCCGGAGAGGCCGCAAAGGGATGTAAGATTAAAAATCGCTTTCCCCTGAGGGGTGCGATCGAGGACAACGAGAACCATATCATATGGAGCCCTGGTGCGCGGAGAGCGCATACGATGAACCTCGCGAACAGGAATCTTCTGTTCCTTGAGGTCGTCTGAAATGTCGTCAGTCGGGAGTTCTGAGGGGACTCTACGGATCACAACCCGTAGTTTACGCTCCTCTTCGAGAGAGTGCGTGAAATAGCCCCACTGGTTGTCCCGAAGGAAACGAGTGAGGTTGCGATGGGCGGTGGTCGTGGCTACCTTCACCTGAATACCTACCGCGGTATTCACGGCGGAGGTGTAAGGGATACCTGCCGTTTCCAGCAGGCTAGAAATCTCAACCCAAGACGCTTTGTCTTGGATCGTAACGGGGGGTGGTGGGCGGGGCTTCTTGCCCGAAACTGCGGAACCCGCAGCCGCGGGCGAGTTGGGTCTAGAGGGCGCTGGTGTCGCCTTTGGCACTTTCGCGCCATTTGACGTTTGCGATCTTTTTAGAGGGCGATTTGTCCTCCGGATCGGAATCGGAAGAGGAGTTCGAGCGCTTCTTGCGCGGTTTGCGGTGCGTGACGGTGGTGAAGCCATCGTCCGCAGCAGGGGCTTGCTCAGCCTGAGGGGCTTGCTTGGCCGGGGGGTCCTGCTGGGCAGGAGGGTCTTGCTCCATGTCGGAGCCGGAGTCGGAGTCGGAGTCATCGCTATCGCGATCGGCTGGGATTGGGAAGTTGTTGGAAGCCTCGATCTTGGCATAGATCGAGGGAGCGGGCTTCGAGGAATGAGGGAACTCGGTGCGACGCTTTGCAGCGTACGCATCGTAATCGTCTACGAGACGAGGACAGACAGCGGCTATGAAGCCGCGGAGGCTAATGAGCTCAGTCTCTAAGAGACTGATCTCTTGTTCAGCGGCCATACCGGGGCCTGAGGAGGGGAGTGGGGCGAAGTGTGAGCATGTAATGAAATAAAATGACGGCTAAAAAACTGAGCGTTAATCTGTAAATATTTTTGAAGATCTCGATAATGTTTTCTGTCTCATTCACTCATTCCCTTTTTATATGGAGATTTGTTAAGCCTTTTACTCGTTTTTCCTATGATTTTTTGGAACATTTTTCTTTATTCTGACAATTATAATGACAAGAAAAAATGAATTAACGAAATAGGTGCACTCGTTCTTAAGTGATGTACTTATACATACATATATACATTCGATAATAATAGGAGGTATGTGTAAGGGCGATGACAGGGCTTATAGAACCGTCGATAAAATATTGATTATATTTCGATATATTTTTAACTAGATTTTTTATATCATAGGAGGCAAACGAACAAGTTTTTCACCTGATGTAAAGTGATCACCGCCGTCCATAGACACTAGCAACACCAGGGGAGTCGCAAGTGCGTTTCCAGCCTGTGTTTGGGGAGCAAAAGGATGGAGAGGGGAGGTAATATTCTGGCACTTTCACTGACCGAACGAAACGCAACAATGCCAAGCTCTGTTACTTCACGTCGGTTTTCTGTCAGAAGTTGGTACTACCCAGGGCGAGCCGACTCATTCATGATGTAACTAGTAATAACTTGAACGTGGCTCTACCACATACAAAAATAATTTATGTGACAAACGACAATATCGACTGGGTGATAGAAACCCTTGTCAACTGGGTGCGGGAACCCCCTAGCAAGTAGGATGTGGAAATCCCAATGCGTAAAGAAGCAGCGGTAGGGTCATTAACTGGAATTAATGTACTTCTTGACATCGCAATACAGCTGTACCTAGACATTGTACAACGCCATTTATAAAATCACAAGCAACTTAATCCCTTATAGTACCTATGTTACCTTCAAGAATACTTTTTTTAACAAAAACAATGCTATAACGTATAGCGCAAATGCATACTGTAGGATATTCAATTTATTCATAACACGTAAGACTGATTTTAATCTTTATATATAAATTTCTTCTGTACGTGTGTATGTCACTGAACTCCTCCTAAACGGCAGGACCGATTTTGATGAAATTTTGTGTGTGTGTTCCAGTGGATCCGAGAGTGGTTTAGGTTCACAATAGGGCACGGTAGGTGGCGCTGCGGTTGAATTTTATTATTTTTGATTATCAAAGCAGGACGACGTCCGCCGGGCCCGTTAGAATAAGTATATTCTTAGAAGGAATATAAGTTTACAAGCTACACTAAAGCCAGATAATTATAAATACTTATAGTCAGAACTTTGACATACAACAAAGTATGAAAAAATGATTAAACAAAGGCATTCTTATATTGTTTTTAGTATAATATTTATCTGGAAAGTTGTAAATATTTTTTTACAATTCATCCTTATCAATTGGTCTGACCTTTTGTTGAAATTTCTTTTTTTTACAATCAGTGTTTAAGTTTATCAGGTAACGACCTAATAATGCTTATTCGTGCTAACTTCTTTCTCTCTTTGATCATTCTGCTGAATAACATTGAAAGTGTACTTGCCAGCTCATCACTATTTAGTAAAGTTAACTTTATGTCAATACTTTGTCTGTTATGGACACTTCTTATGTAACTAAAAACATACATTACAAATATTAATATATTACATATATATATATATATATATATCCACTAAAAACGATTGTAATATGTATATATATATATATATATATATATATATATACGTTAAAATGGCTGTAGGTGGTAGAACTACGCTGAAGCTATTACTGGTTTCAGTATGAATGGGTCAGCTCGCCCGGGGTACTACCACTCGACCCACAGAATACCGACGTGTATTAATAGTGCTTGCATTGTTGCTTTTAGTTCGCTTAAAACCTAAATTATATCAAGTCTTTTTGATTTTGGTATTTTAGTAAAGTCTATTTTAATGACAGCTTTTCTGACCGATTAGTCTTTCACAATCTAGTACTTAATTAACTAGTGGTCCCTGCGGACGTTGTCCTGCTTAGATAATTTTAAAAAAATCCTAAAAGCCAAACTTTAGGCTACCTACCGGGTCCAATTGTCCAATTGTCAATAGTCTTTCACAATCTAGTACTTAACTAACTAGCGGTCCCTGCGGACGTTGCCCTGCTTAGATAATTTAAAAAAAAATCCTACAAGCCAACCCTAGCGGCACCTACCGGGTCCAATTATGAATCTAAACCATTCTCGAATCCACTGGAACACGCACACAAAATTTAATCAAAATTGGTCCAGCCGTTTAGGAGTAGTTCAGTAACATACACACGTACAAAATAAATATAAATATAAAGATCGTGTAGCTTCAATGGATATCACAATACTTATAATAATTCAGGGGTTCCTAAACTTTAAAGGTAACGGAACACCAAACAGGTACCTTTATTTTATGGTACCCCAATCAAATGATTACAAGTCAACGCTGATATTTATATAAGAACATTTTTTTAAGAAATGTGTAATATAATTGAAACACATTATTTGCACATTGTCTCTAGCTACGTGCGCTGCTGGGCCATACACAAGTCCGGGCTGAATGCTTGCTAAATACCTACCTATCTACATAAAAGTAATGAGTTCTTCTATGCACATATTTTGCGTTATTTCAGAATAATATTTGTAATCGTGGTATTATTTAATAGCTAATAATAAATCATTTTGGCAGAACCCTGATGACTATTCTACGGGACCTCTAAGTTCCGCGGAACCCAATTTGGGAATCCCTGCTTTAAGCGATTAGGTATTCATTAAAATCGGTAAGCACCTACGTGTGTGTCGTTACATATGAGTCAGTAGTTATCTGGTTCTAGTATAGGTATGTATAGTTTCGCAAATAATATTAACAATGAGTAAGCTCCTTTATGAAAGAACTCTCGAAAAGAAAAAATGATAACGTGATATTTTTATCTTTGTTATTTGAATACGAAATGATACTTACCGCTTAAATTAATAGAAGTAATTAATTTTTATAATGTCTCGTTATATTACATGAAATGTGATTTTCTTACGTTTTTTTGAAACGACATAGAATAAGTAAAAGTAGGTATTCGAATTTCACATCATACAGATGGATAAAACAAAGCGCGCTGAATTTCCCTGTCCTTATTAGCAGTATTAATTATTATTACTGGTTTCAGCATGAATGGGTCGGCTCGTCTGGGGTAGTACCACCCTCTCACAGAAAACCGACGTGAAGTAACAGTGCTTGCATTGTTGCGTTTCGTTCGGTCAGTGAGAGCGCCGGAGGCCGACCTCCCCGCCCCTTTCCTCTCTCCTCTCCCTCTACCTCCCCTAACTCTTCCCCCTAAAGGGTGGCAACGCACTTGCGACTCCTCTGTATTGTTAGTGTCCATGGACGGTGGTGAACACTTAACATCAGGTCACCCACCTGTTCGTTTGCCATCTATGACATAAAAAAAAAAAATGAAATTGTGTTTCACTTTTTCAGAGATTGATTCGCCTCATAGTGTACTTAATTTCTTTTGTAAATGGTTAGACACTTATTCTATATATTCATTTGTGTAAAACAACATTATTTTTTTAATTGAGAGTGTGTTAAAGTTTTACAATAATTTATTTTATTTATTTATAATTAATAATACAAGTTTTTTTTATGTCATAGCAGGCAAACGAACAGGTGGGTCGTCTGATGTTAAGCGATCATCACCGTCCATAGACACTAACAACACCAGGGGAGTCGAAAGTGCGTTGCCAGCCTGTGTTTGGGGGAAAGCGAGGGAGGGGGAGAAGGAAGAGTAGGGGAGGGGAGGTGGGCCTCCGATGCTCCCACTGACCGAACGAAACGCAACAATACAAGCACTGTTACTTCACGTCGGTTTTCTATGAGAGGGTGGTACTACCTCGGGCGAGCCGACCCATTCATGCCGAAACCAGTAATAGTGTCAGCGTGGCTCTACCACCTACCAATATGTATGTTGCTATTAATCTTATATGCCCTAATTACAGCAAAATGTTATACATTAATTAAAAACAACAGTAATGCTTCTACACTTAGTATTATAATTTATTTTAAAATTACTACAGTAGAGATTACTAAAAACATATCGTTAATCATAACCACTCCTTTATTAACAAAGTCATTGGCACTTCCACGTAAATTATATTTACCATTTGATAACGATATATTGTTACGTTTCCGATGAACTATAATGAAATACTAAAAAGATTAACAATTTTATATAAATAGAAATGTTTTAACAGTAAGCATTAATGTACTTTTTCAGTAGTTTAAAGATAACAATCTATTACAAATAAAAGTAGAATGTTGATAAAAAACTATCGGTTCTATTGTCAATAACTTTGATAACGTACAAGGAAATTTAAAGAGAATGTATAGAGACACATTAGAATGTATATGAAATCACATGACAAAGTTTAACGAACAATCTAATAAATTCTAAATAATTCTAAACATTACATCGAGTATTATGAAATATAACAAACATCTGTCACTATTATACGTGGTAATAAAAGTTTCCTTACCATAATTGTCATCGGAATACGACGAGCATTATCACAAAAAAACAGCAGAAAAACAAACAAATAATCAGACAGGCCCGTAACGTATTAACAATAAGTAATAACTGAAGGAATACTACGGATATCTGCATATACATTGATTAATTTTGATAAGCGCCACTTAACGAACACAGGTATTAGTCGATCGTGATAACGATTATCGTATTTATGTGTTTCAATCAGCCATGATGTTACACGTTGTTTTTACACGTTGTCGCTGCTTGGTTTCCTTTTATATCATGTGTTATTCTACAAAATTATCTTTCTAAAGTCTATGAAAACTTTTCACAAAATCGTTTCTATTACTTTTAAAGGTGATCGACTACAATTTCACGTGATGTTAAGTGATGATCGTAAACACGCTAAATGCCAACCCCAAAGGAAGAATGATAGAGGAAGAAGATATGGGTGCTTGGCATCGAATATTCAACTTTTGGCTACGCTAGCCAAGCGAGATTAGATGAATTATACTATCATGCAAACGTATTAAGCTATGTAAAACATACTTTACCTTAATAAAAATTAATTATATATTTGTAACACTCACCATTATTGCTTTGGTCAGGTTTATCCTTACACAAATCTATCTATCTCTCTCGATCTTCTTCTAATAATGTATCTTATGTTGTAATAATAAAAAAAATATATATGTTAGTTATTATGAAAAGATAAACCAGATCGAGTTTCTTGCCGGTTCTTCTCAATGACTGGGTTGTTTTCCGAACCTGTGGTAGCTTTGACGTTCATAAGTGCCTTCACAGGGACTAAATTTAATAAAGAGTATTTTGATTTTGACTTTGAATAATTCTATTTATTATATTACTATCGCAACGTTCTCTCAAACTAATGGAACGGTCAAACGGGTGCAAATGGAGGCCCACGACTAGTTGCTATCGGTCTAATTGCACCTTTAAAATTACTAAATAACTTCAGTTCCATGAACGTAATGCTAAATGATCATTAACCAAACGAGACTATGTAACTTCGTTGTAAGGTTATAATAATTATTTTTTAAAGTCGTTCTGCTGGAGTTCTGTTTTCTTCTGAAAACAAAAGTTAATTGACGCACGTAATAGAAAATTTCTAAAAAGTTTGTACGTTAATTGCTTTGCAGTCAATGAATATGTAAAACTTATTGTCGATTCTGTCTAGTAATCCCAGAGATTAACGCGTCCAAGCAAATAAAAACATACAACCACTAGAGCTTTATTAGTACGATTGAAAAAAAACTTTTTCCAATTTTTATTGGTAACACTAAACCTCGCCATTAACTACAAAATAAAGAAAGAATGGAGAAAATCGACTGAGAAACAGAGGAGGGAGATACTCTTAACCGTTTTCCCACTGCTTGTTCTATCTATCTATATCTTCTATGTCTTATCTATAGATATAATAAGAATGTAAATTAACGTAACGTTAACGTTACTGTTACGTAACGTATAACGTGTCTGTACTTTTTCGATTTTTATGAATAAAATTGTTGCAGGTATCTACAAATAAGTAATAAAATACATTTCAATCATTTTTAGAAATGTCTGTCTGTCTGTTTATATGAACACGCATCACTGCTAAAGTACAGGGTTCACGATGAAACCTCAACAAGAAAATCGTAAAGCATAATCTCGAATAACTTAGTCTTTGTTTCATTAAAATCGGTCTCCTCTACCAAAAAATATTGTAATTTTAATGACGACGCGACTTAAGCACGAGAGAAAAGTAGATAAGTAAATGGACTTAATACATTCTGAAGGTCCCACGCCCGCGTAACCACAGATCACGCCGCCGTGGTCTGGGGGTCAATTTCGTTCCCGTACACCAGATTAGGCCCCCATCGGCAGCGGCTCAAGCCTAGATCCGATCCCTCGGCGTGGAGCCCTTGAGTGTGCTGCTCGCGCGATACAGTGACACAAAATCTTACATCACTGCGACAACATTACACATATCACCTCCACACACGCATACACATACACAAACATACACATGCAAGTGGAAGGGTTTTATTTTTTCCCTTATCAAACTGAAATAGTTTAGAAAATTATCCGATACGAAATATATATAAGAGTTGCTGAGGTATGTATGCTTGGTACACATATATGTTTCAACAACTTATATATGTATTATGTATGAATAGTTAACTTAGCTTATTTAGCTCAAATAGGTCGCGAATGGCATGTATCAGGCAACAGCCCAAGCCGAGGTGTGCCGTGCACCCTTGAGCTAGTTGTCAAATAAAATCGGCTGAGAACCTTAAGCGCTCGCCTTAGTAGTCCGGTGAAGCTGTTAAGACCTTCCTAGGTGAATAGCAGAATCAGTTCGAAAAAAAAAGAACTTTCTGAAGATTTTATTACTCACTGTCTTTTTACATTAGGTTCCACTTGGACGGAGTCGCGGGCACCGCTAGTATATAATAAAAATCAGGTGTATAGCCGCAGGTACACCTAGTGATAGAGTGGACATATTTTAATAATAGTTCAATAAGACTAATTTCAGTAAATACTTCATAAGATTTGATTTATATTTTACACATTTGATGGGTTTTCGTAATTTACAATATTACATATATGTATCTTCCTGAATAGTAATTAAATTACACAATCATTATCCGACTGATATAGTTACTATAATTGAATGATTATGAATTTAAATGATTGTCCTCGAAATAAGGGAAATCCCGCGATGTTATTTCCTCGTCCTGCGTTATCATTTTTAAATTATCGTAAGAAACCTTCGATCAGTTATTGTTGATCAAAGTAAGAAACAGAATGAATGAACACTGTAAAGTTCCTTCAAAAACTTCTATTCGACTTTAGGTATTAGAATAAAGTGAACAAATTACTCTTATATTAAAAAAAAAACATCTTTTTTCTGAATACTTTATAGGATTTAGTATTTCACAAGTTCAAGTGAATTTATATGATAAATCGTAAATATCGAAAAATCGATTGTTGGTGCGTCTCTGTGCCACTAAAAAAAAATACTGTTCAAATGTTTTACTTCAGTGGTTTCGACTTTACATTCATGAGTCACTCAGCCATCCTCTGTATATATGTACTAGCTGACCCGGCCACACGTTGCTGTGGCTCAGTTATTATAACATTGCATATTGATAAGAATTCATAATTGTTGTTGATAATATGACCAACAAATATCACTAAACGATTTAAATTACTTTTTTAATATAAAAAAAACTACTTTTTGTGACTTCAATATAAAGGTTAGACATATGTTGTCCGTAAGTTTTTTATAGGCATTGTTAAGCTCTACAACTTTTCTCTAGAAGTCAATCATATATCGCTTATCGTTAGGGCAGCGTTCGTAAGAAACGTTTTCGTTCGACCATTTTTTCTCCGACTTACTTTGTAAATATGACTACCACAAAAAGTCTTTTCATTTTTCATGTTAATGTATAGCCTACGATACTCACAAATAACGTGGTGGCTTTCTATTGGTAAAATAATTTTCAAAATCGGTTTAGTAGATCCAGAGATTACTCCCTACAACATCACAAACTCACATATTTTACCTCTTTATAATATTAGTATAGATATAGATGTATAAGTACCTCGTAAAATTACAATTTTAAGTGTTAAGATTATCTTCTGAATTGTTAAAATTAAACATAAACTCTGCAATTTAATTAAACGTGTGAACAAACAGAACAACGTGTTTATTACCAGAACATTGCAATATAATTGTTATTTCTTTTTTACTCATAATTTTTATACCTAGTCAGACTTACATGACTTTAATAAACATGAGAAAATTTCTTATGTTTAGTTTCTCGAAGCTAATTTTACATATCATGTGGGTTTTTAATTTTCATGACATTTATTTATAAAAAAAATACAGTGTCTGAATTAAAATTGTAGTTTTTACTGTACTTTTTTAAGCAGTATAGTTTTTAGGATCTTTTGCATTTTGGTAGGATTTTTTAAATATCCGCTTAGCCAGTTCCTGATGTAAATCCTGCGCGAAGAACATATAGGGTTGTTCCAACAGTTGCACTTGATAGTCAGCCCTCTTCCAGATTTAACGAAGTCAACCATCTTAGATTTTTATTATGTCATAGGAGGCAAACGAACGGGTGGGTCATCTGATGTTAAGTGATCACCACCTTCCATAGACACTAACAACATCAGGAGAGTCGCAAGTGCGTTGCCAGCTTGTGTTTGGGAGCACTGGGGAGAGGGGAGGTGGAAGGTGTTTGCTAAACGTCAAATATGATTGTGGTCAAATGCTAAAAACCTACAAGGCATACAAAAAAACGTGATTTTGAACTTATTACGTGCGTGAGTGATTGGTGAAGGAAACATTTTGGTGAAGCAACAGTATATACTGTAATTGACCCCTCCAAAATCTCATATTATCACTAGCTGACACTGGAGACTTCGTCTGCGTTCTCCTACGTATGTGCATCACACTGCTTGTCCCACTTCTCCACGAAAAGTAAGTACACATCGCTGAACAAGTAGTACTTACAAAATTCGTAGTTTCTTGAAACTTTAATAACTTTATACTCAATGAAAACATTATGATAATTATCTATACTAATACTAATCTAAACTAATATATAAAGCTGAAGAGTTTGTTTGTTTGGTTGAACGTGCTAGCCCCAGGTGCTACTGGTCCGATTTGAAAAATTCTTTCTGTTTTATATAACTCATTTATCGAGGAAGGCTATAGACCAATACCATAACCATCACGCTAAGACCAATAGAACCGGAGCACCAATGAAGCATGTTTCAAAATAAGGAGTTTTTAATTTTGAGAGCTTCTGCTGCGTGTTGGGTTTAACCCAAACTAACTATTCCACGCTAACGAAGTCGCGGGCAGAAGCTAGTTTTTAGATAAAGAACAATTGTCTAAATAGTACAATAAAAAAAGTTATCTGAATCTGTCGATAGTTTTTACGTGATGCACGAACAACGACAGACCTCTATCATTTTGGTCATATAAATTGTTGAATTGACTTTACTATTTTCAAAATCCACACTTGAGCTGTTTTTAGGGTCACTCGTTAGCTAGTTGTATATAATTAAACTTTATATAAGCCTCTTATGGTTATATGAATTATTTCACATGTTCTTCTTTAATAAGTCTAGACTAGTAGAAGTGGGCTTGAAGATACAAGTTTAACAACAGTATCATACCCGTGAGAACTGTTTATGAGTCAACAAATTATCTAGATGTTTCTAATTGGCTACAAAGTTAATTTGCTTGGTTTCAGTAGGCATTTTCTGCCGTGACCTCAACGGTCACAGTTCATTTACTTAATGTAATTGTGCTGTATGTTAATTTGTTTTATTTGAGGCGAAATATATTTGATGTCTGAAGTAATTACATGCTATATGCTCTTAATAAGTAAGGTGCATTTACATTGTAATAATCAATAATATTAAATAAGCCGTGTGGTACCTACCGGTAGAGTAGAATAGCACCACCCTGTATCTTCCCGTGGGTATCGTAAGAGGCGATTAACGGAGTGCGAGATAGTACTGACCCCTTGTATTTTCTCACCGGGATACTGTACCAACCGTCTGAGTCCTTCTGCAGTCGTTCCACTGGGTCCAGAAGAACAAGGACGACTATGTGCACCTGTGTCTTGCGCCTTAATATATCCTGCGCATTTGATCGCTTCTACTATCATCATCAATATCAATATTAAATAGGCAAAAAATATCATCTTATAATTATAATTATTAAGGTATTTTATGAGTAGTACTCGTGTAAACAAAGATCTAAACATGAATATCAAAAGAATGAGTTTTAATATTTGCATTATCCCATGCATGACATACGGCTGCGAAACATGGGCATTAACGAACAAGCACAGACAAAAACTAAATAATACAGCAACGGAAAGAACCATTTGGGAGTCAGACTTAGTGATAAAATCAATAAATTAGGAGTAAAACTAAAGTAATGTAAAATTAATAAATGGAACAAGGAAATTACTGTATGGTTCATTGTTAGTGTTCATTGCGTCTCCCATCAGTTCGTCAGGGAAGGTCAAGGCCTTCCTTCTTCAGACCACAAGTCGGGACCCTGATGGGGGCTCAACACCTGCTGGGTCGGGTAGAAGCACTGCAGAGGCCGTTCCAGTCCACTCGGTTAAATGGTGTAAGAAGAACACCGACGGGGTTAGTCAGTAGAAATCTGGCAGTCTCACATATGCTGCCCGTCTAGGTAGATCTCCAAGCGGATTAACCCGCGAAAAATAAAATAAAATAAATGGTACCCAAGGGAGAACACAAGAAAGCAAGGACATTCGAGAGCAAGACGGAGTGATGACATCTGCTTAACCTTAGGTCCAAATTGGGCCAGAGTAGATGAAAGGACTCAATGGAGAGAGCTGGAGAAGGCCTACGCCAAGAGGCATATGTTATTTCTTAGTAATCATTATTAATATTTTGTATAATTAGATATCCTTTTTAATATATAATACTCTGGTAAGAGGTATCTTGGAATATTGTAGTCCTGTCTGGAATCCAACCTACCAGGTGCACTCAAACAGAATGGAACAACTACAAAAACGTTTGTTATACCATCTCACGTTCATTAGTAACAAATGTAACTCTTTACAGTCATATCAATCACGTTTAGCTCATTATAATTTACAAACATTGCAATCCCGTAGAACCATATTGGATTTGTCTCTCCTATTTAAGATTCTGAATAGCCATATTGACAGTTCATTTTTATTAGGACAAATATGTATCTCAGTACCACGTAACAACAGTCGTTTGGTGAATCGCAAGACATTCTTCCTACCCAAGTACTCGACAAACGTTGGACAACACTCGCCCCTCTACCGAATGTGCCACAAATACAACAACATACAAGCTAAATTTGACATTTTTCATTTATATATTTTTTTACTTATCTTTCTATATTCTTTCTTTACTTATCATTCTTATATTCTTTCTATACTTATCAGTATTGCCACACTGGTACATGAGTGTAATTTAAAAATAAAATCAAGTAAGTAAATGACAGAAGATTACATAAATTGTTATAGAATCTCAGTTGACAGCCTTTGATTGATGCTAAAACTGTTTATATACATTATATATAATCTGAACTCGTCATTTTAAAGCCAATACAAATCTACTTCTGCATATTTTTTATTATACGGTGTTTAATTATAGGGTGGATTCGTTTACAGAACTTTTATTTATAAATGCAACCAATTTTAAAACTAAGAACTAGGTTTTTTTCTACGAAACTGTCACGAAACAACAACCACTTTAGGTTCGTTTCGGTTTCTTATAAATAAGGTTGAAAAACCACAGTTGCAGTAATTTTAGTTTCCAGCAAACTTTTAATCGGATATCGTGCTTTCTATATTTCAAAATATTACAAGCATTAAAGTTACCTTTGTATTAGTAGTTGTTCAATTCAGAATCATTTTATTTTAACGACGGTGGATAAGTTGTTAGCTTGTTCTGCCTCAAGCTTTCGGTTAAGCAAAATATTGTAATGTAACCATAGTATCATGGTAGGGCTTTTTGAGTCCGCCTAATTAGCTATCATCCTCAAAATAAAAATCTGTTGTCAAGCACATATAGGTGTGTTTCGACAGATGTACTTGACAGCTAGCTCCCTCTAGCTGTAACTTTTGTACAACCTTATACCACGTCGTCCTAAATAGATTGATCAATTGTTGCACGGAAATCAGAAGTTTAAAGAACTTAGAATAAAACAGGTAAGGAAAACTACATGCAGAATTTATTTTACAAATACATCAAGTCTTTTTTTTATATTATAAGTGGCAAACGAACAGACGGGTCACCTGATGGTAATTGATCACCGTCGTCCATAGACACTAGCAACACCAGGGGAGTTGCATGCGTTGCCAGCCTGTGTAGCAGGGAAGGGGTAGGGGGAGTGGGAAGGGGCCCTTCGGCGCTCTCACTGACCGAACGAAACGCAACAAAGCAAGCACTGCTACTTCACGTGGGTTTTCTGTGAAAGGGTGGTACTACCCCGGGCGAGCCGACCCATTCATGCTGAAACTAGTAACATGGCTCTACCACCTTCGAAAAAGTCTGCAGTATACATAATGTTTCTAATAAAAAAATATATACTTTATAACACAGGTATTTCCCAGTTCGATCTTATTTAAAAAATAAATATTTTATTATTCTTATTTTATTCACCGACCTTTAAATATATCTGAATAGCTACATTTCATTAGGTTTTTTTTCAAATATTTAACGTTCTAATATCGTGCAACCTCTATACCTACATATAATCTAGTTGGTTTATTTTAATTTGCTTCATAAACCAGGCATCACAATCTGATTAAGGCACTACATTTTAAACTATTCAAAATATATGATGCGGCCTTTAAATTACTTCTTTGAACTGACTTTACGCTATTGGCATGATGGGTCTTCACAGCTTTACCGGACTAACTTTAAACGAACACAACAAGATAAACCGTAGCTAACTACTTTGATACATTTTTAAAAACAACCATAAGTTTATGTACACGACGTTCCTATATTCCTGTATTACAATAAAACTGTGTGGGAAGACTGGACTGGGAACATTTTAAATGGTATCTATATTTAGAATAGTTCTAGAAATTGCCTAGTTTAACGTTACGGGGAGTACTCTATAGTGAAAGGAATAGAATCACTATATAAATTGTGCTCTTAAGACAACATTAAAATTGCTTTCCTTTTGAATTGTTGGTTTAAGTATGATACTTGTCAATCTACGAAGAAAATACGGGCACTTTTCTGTGAACAGATATAACTTAAAATAAATATACATACAAATTATTTTCAGATTTCCATATTCACGATAGACATGCACCCGGAGTATGTGTCTCCGGTGTCTCGTAAAATGTGTATCAAAAGATCGAGTATTTGTAAACCATTTTATACTGGAATCAGAGCGATTATATTAAAATATAGCCTTCACCGCTTCACCTCGCCATCGCTAAAACACCCTAACTATAGTATTTGATTGAAGAAGGCTTTACTTTGCGGAAATCCATCATTACATATTCCAGTGGACGTTACTTTGCACTTCCGTTTGGAATAGATTAGCGATGCGAGCTAGCAAGAAAATGAAAGAAGAAGAAGTAGTCGGAAGAGTCAACATCGATCTGAAGATGTTCATTATGGAACGAAATACCTGTAATCGATTGTCAACCAAGGAACGCGTTTTGAAATGTTTTTAATGTTTTAGAGTTACTAATATATCGCTCTCTCTATTACTGATTCCATATGTAACTTTTTCAGGTACACCTCGGACAAATAAAATCAAAAGTTTTTTGTTGCAGTGAGACTTGGTAGCAACCAATTTATTCCAGGCCGAAGTGCAAAGTAACGTCCACTATAATATCCTTACTATAGTGTATATTGACTATATATAAATGCGAAAATGGGTTTGTTTGTTACGTTTTCACGCCTCAAATACCCAAGCGATTATTATGAAATTTTGCATAGATGTTGTCAGGGATACAGAAAAGGAACATAGGCTACTTTGATCCAGAAAAAAGTGTCTTCGATAAATATGTCAAATTTATATTAATACCAGTCAAAGCGTATGCAGAAACTACAGTACAATACTCAATACGGATAATAATATCTATATTTTACGAATTTCGCCCATTGGTCGACCAACCAGTATTACAATAATAATCATAATAATTTAAATTAAAAAATTATGAAATTTAAATAATTCACACTATAATTAATGAAAACAGAACACAGTAATTCTATTGTATTGAGTTTTGACTTCTGTCGGCAATCCTCGTGATTGCCAGGCACGCGCTTGTCCTTGATCTCACCAGACGGTAAGTGCAGCCGACGATGAATCGCGCTTACCCGCTAGATGCCTTTGCCTAACGCCACTTTTTATTACTATTATGTGGAAGCAAATCGCTTCGTACAATTCACGGGAATATAAACCACATAAAGGTGGAAGCACTCACGGCGTCTAATCATCCTCCGATGGAATAGGGACGGTGGGATTATATCATGTAATTCCTGTGCATACTCTCCAAAGTGTAACCTGAAATTAAAAGCAATTTTTATGTCATAAAACGTCCATATGTGTAAAAATGGATCCTAAATATTGCTACAGAGTATAATCATACCAATATTTATCAAATACATAAGTGACAGTAGCATCTGTGTGATAAGTGACAGTAGCATCTGTGTGATAAGTGACAGTAGCATCTGTGTGATAAGTGACAGTAGCATCTGTGTGATAAGTGACAGTAGCATCTGTGTGATAAGTGACAGTAGCATCTGTGTGATAAGTGACAGTAGCATCTGTGTGATAAGTGACAGTAGCATCTGTGTGATAAGTGACAGTAGCATCTGTGTGATAAGTGACAGTAGCATCTGTGTGATAAGTGACAGTAGCATCTGTGTGATAAGTGACAGTAGCATCTGTGTGATAAGTGACAGTAGCATCTGTGTGATAAGTGACAGTAGCATCTGTGTGATAAGTGACAGTAGCATCTGTGTGATAAGTGACAGTAGCATCTGTGTGATAAGTGACAGTAGCATCTGTGTGATAAGTGACAGTAGCATCTGTGTGATAAGTGACAGTAGCATCTGTGTGATAAGTGACAGTAGCATCTGTGTGATAAGTGACAGTAGCATCTGTGTGATAAGTGACAGTAGCATCTGTGTGATAAGTGACAGTAGCATCTGTGTGATAAGTGACAGTAGCATCTGTGTGATAAGTGACAGTAGCATCTGTGTGATAAGTGACAGTAGCATCTGTGTGATAAGTGACAGTAGCATCTGTGTGATAAGTGACAGTAGCATCTGTGTGATAAGTGACAGTAGCATCTGTGTGATAAGTGACAGTAGCATCTGTGTGATAAGTGACAGTAGCATCTGTGTGATAAGTGACAGTAGCATCTGTGTGATAAGTGACAGTAGCATCTGTGTGATAAGTGACAGTAGCATCTGTGTGATAAGTGACAGTAGCATCTGTGTGATAAGTGACAGTAGCATCTGTGTGATAAGTGACAGTAGCATCTGTGTGATAAGTGACAGTAGCATCTGTGTGATAAGTGACAGTAGCATCTGTGTGATAAGTGACAGTAGCATCTGTGTGATAAGTGACAGTAGCATCTGTGTGATAAGTGACAGTAGCATCTGTGTGATAAGTGACAGTAGCATCTGTGTGATAAGTGACAGTAGCATCTGTGTGATAAGTGACAGTAGCATCTGTGTGATAAGTGACAGTAGCATCTGTGTGATAAGTGACAGTAGCATCTGTGTGATAAGTGACAGTAGCATCTGTGTGATAAGTGACAGTAGCATCTGTGTGATAAGTGACAGTAGCATCTGTGTGATAAGTGACAGTAGCATCTGTGTGATAAGTGACAGTAGCATCTGTGTGATAAGTGACAGTAGCATCTGTGTGATAAGTGACAGTAGCATCTGTGTGATAAGTGACAGTAGCATCTGTGTGATAAGTGACAGTAGCATCTGTGTGATAAGTGACAGTAGCATCTGTGTGATAAGTGACAGTAGCATCTGTGTGATAAGTGACAGTAGCATCTGTGTGATAAGTGACAGTAGCATCTGTGTGATAAGTGACAGTAGCATCTGTGTGATAAGTGACAGTAGCATCTGTGTGATAAGTGACAGTAGCATCTGTGTGATAAGTGACAGTAGCATCTGTGTGATAAGTGACAGTAGCATCTGTGTGATAAGTGACAGTAGCATCTGTGTGATAAGTGACAGTAGCATCTGTGTGATAAGTGACAGTAGCATCTGTGTGATAAGTGACAGTAGCATCTGTGTGATAAGTGACAGTAGCATCTGTGTGATAAGTGACAGTAGCATCTGTGTGATAAGTGACAGTAGCATCTGTGTGATAAGTGACAGTAGCATCTGTGTGATAAGTGACAGTAGCATCTGTGTGATAAGTGACAGTAGCATCTGTGTGATAAGTGACAGTAGCATCTGTGTGATAAGTGACAGTAGCATCTGTGTGATAAGTGACAGTAGCATCTGTGTGATAAGTGACAGTAGCATCTGTGTGATAAGTGACAGTAGCATCTGTGTGATAAGTGACAGTAGCATCTGTGTGATAAGTGACAGTAGCATCTGTGTGATAAGTGACAGTAGCATCTGTGTGATAAGTGACAGTAGCATCTGTGTGATAAGTGACAGTAGCATCTGTGTGATAAGTGACAGTAGCATCTGTGTGATAAGTGACAGTAGCATCTGTGTGATAAGTGACAGTAGCATCTGTGTGATAAGTGACAGTAGCATCTGTGTGATAAGTGACAGTAGCATCTGTGTGATAAGTGACAGTAGCATCTGTGTGATAAGTGACAGTAGCATCTGTGTGATAAGTGACAGTAGCATCTGTGTGATAAGTGACAGTAGCATCTGTGTGATAAGTGACAGTAGCATCTGTGTGATAAGTGACAGTAGCATCTGTGTGATAAGTGACAGTAGCATCTGTGTGATAAGTGACAGTAGCATCTGTGTGATAAGTGACAGTAGCATCTGTGTGATAAGTGACAGTAGCATCTGTGTGATAAGTGACAGTAGCATCTGTGTGATAAGTGACAGTAGCATCTGTGTGATAAGTGACAGTAGCATCTGTGTGATAAGTGACAGTAGCATCTGTGTGATAAGTGACAGTAGCATCTGTGTGATAAGTGACAGTAGCATCTGTGTGATAAGTGACAGTAGCATCTGTGTGATAAGTGACAGTAGCATCTGTGTGATAAGTGACAGTAGCATCTGTGTGATAAGTGACAGTAGCATCTGTGTGATAAGTGACAGTAGCATCTGTGTGATAAGTGACAGTAGCATCTGTGTGATAAGTGACAGTAGCATCTGTGTGATAAGTGACAGTAGCATCTGTGTGATAAGTGACAGTAGCATCTGTGTGATAAGTGACAGTAGCATCTGTGTGATAAGTGACAGTAGCATCTGTGTGATAAGTGACAGTAGCATCTGTGTGATAAGTGACAGTAGCATCTGTGTGATAAGTGACAGTAGCATCTGTGTGATAAGTGACAGTAGCATCTGTGTGATAAGTGACAGTAGCATCTGTGTGATAAGTGACAGTAGCATCTGTGTGATAAGTGACAGTAGCATCTGTGTGATAAGTGACAGTAGCATCTGTGTGATAAGTGACAGTAGCATCTGTGTGATAAGTGACAGTAGCATCTGTGTGATAAGTGACAGTAGCATCTGTGTGATAAGTGACAGTAGCATCTGTGTGATAAGTGACAGTAGCATCTGTGTGATAAGTGACAGTAGCATCTGTGTGATAAGTGACAGTAGCATCTGTGTGATAAGTGACAGTAGCATCTGTGTGATAAGTGACAGTAGCATCTGTGTGATAAGTGACAGTAGCATCTGTGTGATAAGTGACAGTAGCATCTGTGTGATAAGTGACAGTAGCATCTGTGTGATAAGTGACAGTAGCATCTGTGTGATAAGTGACAGTAGCATCTGTGTGATAAGTGACAGTAGCATCTGTGTGATAAGTGACAGTAGCATCTGTGTGATAAGTGACAGTAGCATCTGTGTGATAAGTGACAGTAGCATCTGTGTGATAAGTGACAGTAGCATCTGTGTGATAAGTGACAGTAGCATCTGTGTGATAAGTGACAGTAGCATCTGTGTGATAAGTGACAGTAGCATCTGTGTGATAAGTGACAGTAGCATCTGTGTGATAAGTGACAGTAGCATCTGTGTGATAAGTGACAGTAGCATCTGTGTGATAAGTGACAGTAGCATCTGTGTGATAAGTGACAGTAGCATCTGTGTGATAAGTGACAGTAGCATCTGTGTGATAAGTGACAGTAGCATCTGTGTGATAAGTGACAGTAGCATCTGTGTGATAAGTGACAGTAGCATCTGTGTGATAAGTGACAGTAGCATCTGTGTGATAAGTGACAGTAGCATCTGTGTGATAAGTGACAGTAGCATCTGTGTGATAAGTGACAGTAGCATCTGTGTGATAAGTGACAGTAGCATCTGTGTGATAAGTGACAGTAGCATCTGTGTGATAAGTGACAGTAGCATCTGTGTGATAAGTGACAGTAGCATCTGTGTGATAAGTGACAGTAGCATCTGTGTGATAAGTGACAGTAGCATCTGTGTGATAAGTGACAGTAGCATCTGTGTGATAAGTGACAGTAGCATCTGTGTGATAAGTGACAGTAGCATCTGTGTGATAAGTGACAGTAGCATCTGTGTGATAAGTGACAGTAGCATCTGTGTGATAAGTGACAGTAGCATCTGTGTGATAAGTGACAGTAGCATCTGTGTGATAAGTGACAGTAGCATCTGTGTGATAAGTGACAGTAGCATCTGTGTGATAAGTGACAGTAGCATCTGTGTGATAAGTGACAGTAGCATCTGTGTGATAAGTGACAGTAGCATCTGTGTGATAAGTGACAGTAGCATCTGTGTGATAAGTGACAGTAGCATCTGTGTGATAAGTGACAGTAGCATCTGTGTGATAAGTGACAGTAGCATCTGTGTGATAAGTGACAGTAGCATCTGTGTGATAAGTGACAGTAGCATCTGTGTGATAAGTGACAGTAGCATCTGTGTGATAAGTGACAGTAGCATCTGTGTGATAAGTGACAGTAGCATCTGTGTGATAAGTGACAGTAGCATCTGTGTGATAAGTGACAGTAGCATCTGTGTGATAAGTGACAGTAGCATCTGTGTGATAAGTGACAGTAGCATCTGTGTGATAAGTGACAGTAGCATCTGTGTGATAAGTGACAGTAGCATCTGTGTGATAAGTGACAGTAGCATCTGTGTGATAAGTGACAGTAGCATCTGTGTGATAAGTGACAGTAGCATCTGTGTGATAAGTGACAGTAGCATCTGTGTGATAAGTGACAGTAGCATCTGTGTGATAAGTGACAGTAGCATCTGTGTGATAAGTGACAGTAGCATCTGTGTGATAAGTGACAGTAGCATCTGTGTGATAAGTGACAGTAGCATCTGTGTGATAAGTGACAGTAGCATCTGTGTGATAAGTGACAGTAGCATCTGTGTGATAAGTGACAGTAGCATCTGTGTGATAAGTGACAGTAGCATCTGTGTGATAAGTGACAGTAGCATCTGTGTGATAAGTGACAGTAGCATCTGTGTGATAAGTGACAGTAGCATCTGTGTGATAAGTGACAGTAGCATCTGTGTGATAAGTGACAGTAGCATCTGTGTGATAAGTGACAGTAGCATCTGTGTGATAAGTGACAGTAGCATCTGTGTGATAAGTGACAGTAGCATCTGTGTGATAAGTGACAGTAGCATCTGTGTGATAAGTGACAGTAGCATCTGTGTGATAAGTGACAGTAGCATCTGTGTGATAAGTGACAGTAGCATCTGTGTGATAAGTGACAGTAGCATCTGTGTGATAAGTGACAGTAGCATCTGTGTGATAAGTGACAGTAGCATCTGTGTGATAAGTGACAGTAGCATCTGTGTGATAAGTGACAGTAGCATCTGTGTGATAAGTGACAGTAGCATCTGTGTGATAAGTGACAGTAGCATCTGTGTGATAAGTGACAGTAGCATCTGTGTGATAAGTGACAGTAGCATCTGTGTGATAAGTGACAGTAGCATCTGTGTGATAAGTGACAGTAGCATCTGTGTGATAAGTGACAGTAGCATCTGTGTGATAAGTGACAGTAGCATCTGTGTGATAAGTGACAGTAGCATCTGTGTGATAAGTGACAGTAGCATCTGTGTGATAAGTGACAGTAGCATCTGTGTGATAAGTGACAGTAGCATCTGTGTGATAAGTGACAGTAGCATCTGTGTGATAAGTGACAGTAGCATCTGTGTGATAAGTGACAGTAGCATCTGTGTGATAAGTGACAGTAGCATCTGTGTGATAAGTGACAGTAGCATCTGTGTGATAAGTGACAGTAGCATCTGTGTGATAAGTGACAGTAGCATCTGTGTGATAAGTGACAGTAGCATCTGTGTGATAAGTGACAGTAGCATCTGTGTGATAAGTGACAGTAGCATCTGTGTGATAAGTGACAGTAGCATCTGTGTGATAAGTGACAGTAGCATCTGTGTGATAAGTGACAGTAGCATCTGTGTGATAAGTGACAGTAGCATCTGTGTGATAAGTGACAGTAGCATCTGTGTGATAAGTGACAGTAGCATCTGTGTGATAAGTGACAGTAGCATCTGTGTGATAAGTGACAGTAGCATCTGTGTGATAAGTGACAGTAGCATCTGTGTGATAAGTGACAGTAGCATCTGTGTGATAAGTGACAGTAGCATCTGTGTGATAAGTGACAGTAGCATCTGTGTGATAAGTGACAGTAGCATCTGTGTGATAAGTGACAGTAGCATCTGTGTGATAAGTGACAGTAGCATCTGTGTGATAAGTGACAGTAGCATCTGTGTGATAAGTGACAGTAGCATCTGTGTGATAAGTGACAGTAGCATCTGTGTGATAAGTGACAGTAGCATCTGTGTGATAAGTGACAGTAGCATCTGTGTGATAAGTGACAGTAGCATCTGTGTGATAAGTGACAGTAGCATCTGTGTGATAAGTGACAGTAGCATCTGTGTGATAAGTGACAGTAGCATCTGTGTGATAAGTGACAGTAGCATCTGTGTGATAAGTGACAGTAGCATCTGTGTGATAAGTGACAGTAGCATCTGTGTGATAAGTGACAGTAGCATCTGTGTGATAAGTGACAGTAGCATCTGTGTGATAAGTGACAGTAGCATCTGTGTGATAAGTGACAGTAGCATCTGTGTGATAAGTGACAGTAGCATCTGTGTGATAAGTGACAGTAGCATCTGTGTGATAAGTGACAGTAGCATCTGTGTGATAAGTGACAGTAGCATCTGTGTGATAAGTGACAGTAGCATCTGTGTGATAAGTGACAGTAGCATCTGTGTGATAAGTGACAGTAGCATCTGTGTGATAAGTGACAGTAGCATCTGTGTGATAAGTGACAGTAGCATCTGTGTGATAAGTGACAGTAGCATCTGTGTGATAAGTGACAGTAGCATCTGTGTGATAAGTGACAGTAGCATCTGTGTGATAAGTGACAGTAGCATCTGTGTGATAAGTGACAGTAGCATCTGTGTGATAAGTGACAGTAGCATCTGTGTGATAAGTGACAGTAGCATCTGTGTGATAAGTGACAGTAGCATCTGTGTGATAAGTGACAGTAGCATCTGTGTGATAAGTGACAGTAGCATCTGTGTGATAAGTGACAGTAGCATCTGTGTGATAAGTGACAGTAGCATCTGTGTGATAAGTGACAGTAGCATCTGTGTGATAAGTGACAGTAGCATCTGTGTGATAAGTGACAGTAGCATCTGTGTGATAAGTGACAGTAGCATCTGTGTGATAAGTGACAGTAGCATCTGTGTGATAAGTGACAGTAGCATCTGTGTGATAAGTGACAGTAGCATCTGTGTGATAAGTGACAGTAGCATCTGTGTGATAAGTGACAGTAGCATCTGTGTGATAAGTGACAGTAGCATCTGTGTGATAAGTGACAGTAGCATCTGTGTGATAAGTGACAGTAGCATCTGTGTGATAAGTGACAGTAGCATCTGTGTGATAAGTGACAGTAGCATCTGTGTGATAAGTGACAGTAGCATCTGTGTGATAAGTGACAGTAGCATCTGTGTGATAAGTGACAGTAGCATCTGTGTGATAAGTGACAGTAGCATCTGTGTGATAAGTGACAGTAGCATCTGTGTGATAAGTGACAGTAGCATCTGTGTGATAAGTGACAGTAGCATCTGTGTGATAAGTGACAGTAGCATCTGTGTGATAAGTGACAGTAGCATCTGTGTGATAAGTGACAGTAGCATCTGTGTGATAAGTGACAGTAGCATCTGTGTGATAAGTGACAGTAGCATCTGTGTGATAAGTGACAGTAGCATCTGTGTGATAAGTGACAGTAGCATCTGTGTGATAAGTGACAGTAGCATCTGTGTGATAAGTGACAGTAGCATCTGTGTGATAAGTGACAGTAGCATCTGTGTGATAAGTGACAGTAGCATCTGTGTGATAAGTGACAGTAGCATCTGTGTGATAAGTGACAGTAGCATCTGTGTGATAAGTGACAGTAGCATCTGTGTGATAAGTGACAGTAGCATCTGTGTGATAAGTGACAGTAGCATCTGTGTGATAAGTGACAGTAGCATCTGTGTGATAAGTGACAGTAGCATCTGTGTGATAAGTGACAGTAGCATCTGTGTGATAAGTGACAGTAGCATCTGTGTGATAAGTGACAGTAGCATCTGTGTGATAAGTGACAGTAGCATCTGTGTGATAAGTGACAGTAGCATCTGTGTGATAAGTGACAGTAGCATCTGTGTGATAAGTGACAGTAGCATCTGTGTGATAAGTGACAGTAGCATCTGTGTGATAAGTGACAGTAGCATCTGTGTGATAAGTGACAGTAGCATCTGTGTGATAAGTGACAGTAGCATCTGTGTGATAAGTGACAGTAGCATCTGTGTGATAAGTGACAGTAGCATCTGTGTGATAAGTGACAGTAGCATCTGTGTGATAAGTGACAGTAGCATCTGTGTGATAAGTGACAGTAGCATCTGTGTGATAAGTGACAGTAGCATCTGTGTGATAAGTGACAGTAGCATCTGTGTGATAAGTGACAGTAGCATCTGTGTGATAAGTGACAGTAGCATCTGTGTGATAAGTGACAGTAGCATCTGTGTGAAAGTCCCGTGAAAATCAGTTCAAGCATTACGGATATTCCACTGCGTCCGAAGGCGAATAAAAAACCTAAATTATTTTTTATGAGGTCTCTTATCTCTATCAGTGAATACCCCGTTAAAATCGG
>MU161694.1:2895-37356 GCA_015888305.1 Antheraea pernyi
CGAAATTCCCAGAACGGAAGCGAGCAAACCAATAACAGGTGGTGCGTTGGTTTGTAGTGTGAGCTCGGTAAACGTAGTTGATGTTGCGTGCCGGTTGTGCCGCGTTGCTGCCACGACGGTACTCATATTCCATAATTACTCGAATTTTTAACGTATCCATGATGACAAAAAAGATTGAAATGCGATGAAAATGTAACACTAATCAATAAACAAAAATAGAATAGAAAAAGAATTCCATGTTTTTAAAATAAAATTAATTTGAAATTAGAATTCTTAGCCAAACAAAAATTATTTTGATTTGAAGTGGCCAGTACTGCAGAACGGCAATTTCATAGGTATTATATATGTTAAGTGTTGTCAATCTTAAAGAGCATGCACTAATTGACGTTATTTGTTTTTAAATTTGATAGAATGATAAAACAACTTGGACTAATCTGCCCAGAGGATTAAATCTCAATTTAAAAAAATCTTTCAATTACTGATGAACCAACAAGTAGTTAAAGCTTGTAAGTATAGCGTACAAACAACGTCTTTTCACTTTTTAACCGACTTCAAAAAAGGAGGAGGTTATCAATTCGTCTGTATATTTTTTTTTTTTTTTTTGTTTTTTACCTCATAACTTTGGACTGGGTGAATTGATTTTGATTATTCTTTTTTTATTTGAAAGCTGGTACTTCCAGTGTGGTCCCATTTTAATTTGGTACAGTTCCGATAACGGCATCCAGTGCAAAACCGTATAAGTTTCAAATTTGCATTAAGTATGTACACGACAAATAGACGAATAACTCAATATTACGCTAACCGGTTTCGATGATTCATTTTTTATTGAAAAGGATGTACTTCAAGGGTAGTTTGATGAGAGTTTGGTTAGGTTCTGATTATGGGATCCGTGGCAAAGTAAGAAAACTTTCAAGAAACGAGCCTACTCCTTTCTTAAGGGCCGGCAACGCATTTGTGTTTCCTCTCGTGTCGCAATTGTCCATGGGCGGCCGTGATCACTTACCATCATGTGACCCGTATGTTCGTTTGCCACCAATATTATAAAAAAAACTCTTCAATTCTTAGGAGCCTATTGTGCTTATGTTCGTTGCTGTGTTGCAACATGACGCAAGCATTGTAATTACATTACTTAAGGTGTATAATGTGTGAAGCGATGGTAGCCGAGTTGGTGGTAGAAACTATCGCAGATTATTGATAAGGTTGCGTTCGCACCAAACGTTACTTATTGTACAACCAATTAAAACCGTATTGTAAACAAATAAATAGAAAGCGAAGGATGACTCATCGCCATACCGCCCCGCCTGTATAGTGAGTTTAGGACGCAATGAGCGCTTTGATTGGCGGGGCACCGCCAGCGTGCGTAAGCGGTGCTTTGTCCCAAAATTGTACCTGAGAGCGACCTCAAAAACCGGCGCGGGCGGTATAGTTATCCTGTTTTGTACGAGTCGGCAACGCGAGCACATCCTTCGCTGCTCTACTAGCAACAAGTCTTTTATTGCAAGAAAACCTGAACATTCTTCAACTTCAACTTCGATCTAAACCGAAAATCATATCATCTACAGGTGCAAAGTTTAAGTCCACTCTCGCGTCTCTGTAATACAAAAATTTTGGTTGGTACCGACTTCCAGTACATCTCTAGGTAGCACACATATTCATATGTTTTATTTTTGATAAACTAGTTATTTTCCGCTTTTTAGTGCCTTATGGGTTTTTGATTGATATTGAAGTCGGTTAATACTTTTTTTTGAAAATTTACTTTATTAACACACTATAGTTTTGACAAACATCTAACCCTATTAATAATGTAATATGTTCCAAAAATAATGTTTATAATATGTCACACTTTATAATCTATAGATAAGGAGAACTGAAACACATGTTGAAAAAGTGTCCAGCTCAAAGCAATAAATAATAGTTCTATGATCCTACAAAATGGCGCTAGCATAGGCAAAGAATATGATTAGTTCGAAATAATTTTGTAAATATAACTTAGAATAGCTACGGAAAACTTAGAGAGTGATGGAATTATTCTGAACAATACGTTTAATGATGCTTGAGTGTTTACTGTTATGAAACTTTTTAAATAATTATACATTAATGAACCCTGTTGCTACTGTAGCGCCACCTTAATTTAGCAATATTAACGCACTCATTTCCATACACAGATGGTTATCCTTGCCTCCACACTCCTTAATAGTCTTGTTATAGTCTGGTAAAGCTGTAGAGGGCAAATAGCGTAGTTAGTTCGAGAGAAAAAACAGTAATGTCTATAATAAAAGCTGAGGTAAGAAGTACCTCTGTATATAAAAAAAATCGAGGCAGTCATAAGGACTGCCGATAGAAGTGAAAACGTTCTCTTTTGAATTTTCATATTAATTATATTGTGAATGACGACAATATTAAAATTTCAGTATGTGTTTATTGAAATGATTAATATTAGTAAGGTTTTCTTATCTATTGGCGCTCGGAGCGATAACTATATTTTTATAAAGTCTATTAATCTATCAAACGTATGACGAGATGCAAAATATCAATATTACATTTAAACAGGCCCCTATACTACTCGTCACTGGTCTGACGTAAGCCGCGCAAGCGCTATAGGTCCGGTCACGCTTACGTAACATGTCATGACGCGAATAAATGTATCTCCTGCCAAAAATACCGCTCAAGGCGCCTAAAGATGTCTTCACTTCAAAAAGTCGCCCTCAAAATGTATCAAGCTCAAGGCGTCTAAAGAAGTTTTCACTTCAAAAACTCGCCCTCAAAGTGTATCAAATTTGGATGACGCTGTTGGAGCTAGAAAGGTAAAATTTGAATGAATGTGATAATCATTACATAGTATAAAACAAAGTCTCTACCGCGTCTGTCTGTCTGTCTGTTCGCGATAAACTCAAAAACTACCGCACGGATTTTCATGCGGTGTTCCCCAATGGATAGGGTGATTCATGAGGATTTTTTCATAATCATAGTTTATATAGTATTTTATTAAGAGCAAAGTCGCGTGTAGTTTAGTAGTTTAGTAGTGTAGTACTGTGTACAATAGGAAAGATCTAATCGCCCGTCCCTCTTATAAGTTCATTTATATGCATTCACATACAATTGTGGTGTCACGCCTTGTATTAGATATATCGGAGAGTAAAAGTGGGTTGCGTTACAATATGGAAACTCGGTTATATCTTCAATGAACGGTGTTTTCACGCGATATGTTTATATCACTATATACATATTTTCAGTAGTGTAGTTTTATTATCGGTTTCGTTTCTTTTCTTCTCAAATTTGGTTCGTGTCCTTCTCAAATTTTGTTCGTGTCTGTACTAATTCAAATGTGTACTTATGTTACAAAATTCAGTAAAGTTTTTGAAGTGAAAACTATCATTGAGCGATTTTTGGTATGAGTAAAACTTATGGGTACGCGTCAGCGACGTGCTAGTGAACCGTCACCAACATGCTCGTGACGTATTGCGATTGTGTCTGACTACCGACGTATAGCGGCCGATGTACATATAATATTTATATTTTCTATTAAGCTTATGCAGCCCATCATATATGATTAATCATATTTCATTAATTATTAAACTGTAGAGGAAGGTAGAGGGACCCTTCGTACGGTTTTTACAATTATTTTTATTTATTTCGGTTATTTCATTAAAAAATCAACTGTTTGCAAATACTAATATTAAACTTATGCGAGATTAATATAAAAAAAAAAACGTCGGGTGAGTATATCCCATATTTAGTGTAATATTATAACTTAAAGTCAATGTGGGATTTGTATGAATCTGCCCCACAAGTGGGGTACTCTCATACAGTATCGGGGTTACCTTCAAACAGTAAGGGGTAGTTATGTATAAACGATTAAAACTGCATATATAATCAAAATTCTTTTATTGGGCAAAAAAATTAATACACGAAATTAATAAAAATAAATTACTTTTCTTTTAGTGACCAAAAATACTTATCCACAGGTTTTCTGTATGATAATATTCCTTGTACCACATCTTGTATTGCTGACTGCATTGACTCTTCGTCTATTGGTTGGTTACGTGTCCACTGCGGTTTATAAATTCATACCATACTTCTGTTTTTTTTTTTTCGAACTGACCACGCTCTTGACCAAGCAAGGTCTTAATAGCTTCACCGGACTACTAAGGCGAGCGCTTAAGACACTCAGCAGATTTTATTTTGACAACTAGGTCAAGGGTGCGCGGCACACCTCGGCTTTGGCTGTTGCCTGATACATACCATACTTCTGTAAAAAATGTATATTGTATAGGTATTATTATAAAATAGGTAGAATAGGGTATAGGTAATTATGTAAATAAGTAGAAATAAAACAGTTTATTACACCTTTGTCCTTTGCTAAACAACTTAATTTCTTTATTGTGCTTTATATTTGGTAGCTATTTACGAGTTTTAGTGTAATGAATAAAGAAGTGGCAATTGTTCATACTTTTCCTTAATATTGAAATTTAAAAACTTAATTAATTATACTTGAACTTTGATTACTACACTACCATTAGTATATATAAATACATGGGCGACAAGGCAACGGACACAGTCGATGCAATGTCAACTTGCAACAAGGTTTATCATCGATAGCATACGAAATTAGCCAATAGCATATTAGTTCTCATCTATTGTTTAAGTAGAGGCACCTACATATACGTACAAATGTGCCCCACCTGAGTTTGTACGAAAGTTGTTAACCAATCGTTAATCAAATATGAATTCACGTAATATAAATATTTTAGCAAGTTTATGCTAGATTATTTATAAAACTCATGGGATATTTTTTTTATAACTGAAATAATATTGTGTGGCAAAATTGAACATATGTAGTGTAATAATTGATGACAACTTTCATGAAAAAATTACTGACCGACCGCGAAAATATGAAACAAGCTATCACTTTCACTTTCACTAGCTCGAATGCCGCGAAACTACGTTGGTATAAGGGCGGCTACTCAATTTATGTACACAAGCAAATATTCGTTCATGTGCCTTTTCATTGTGTTTTATAACCACTGTACGAAAATGCCCCGCTTACGAAGGGTGCCTATTTTCCCCTATAAAATATGTATCGTTATTGCTAGGAATTCCAATAGATGTTAAAACCTGAATCATATTGATAATTTCGATATACAAATTATGAAATTAATTTTAATTAACAATTCAGACTATAAAATTGATCTAAAGATTTAAAAAAAAGACAGTTATTCCATTGTTTTAAGTTTTCTCACCTGTCGGCATTCTTTATGATCGCTTCGATGTTTTTCTTTTCGATCAGATTAAACGCTGTTGGTTTTATGGGCCTTTACAGCGTTTCCGGACTATTAAGTGCCATATATTTTTAACCGACTTCGAAAAAGGAGGAGGTTACTACGTTCGGTTGCATGTTTTTAATGTTAATCGATATCTCCGTTAATTATGAACCGATTTTAATGATTCTTTTTTTATTTGAATAGGTTATATTCAGATGTGGTCCCATATAATTTTGAAGAAAATATTCAACACCTGAAGGGGTAAAATATCGTTTATTTGATTTTTCGCCCACTTAGTCTCTACGTATTTTCGTAAAATTGGAGCCGATTTATTATACCCATTAGAAACCAGATATATTTATGCACAATAAAAATAGAAAAATAAAAAAAAATTACAAAAAAAAACCGCCTTTGTTGTGAAAAGCTAATAAGGCACTAAGAAGCGAGAACTAACTGAAATATTAAATTAACCAAATGAAATAAAAACATTGATATTCGCGCTACCTAATACTATTTTTTAAGTCGATGCCAACCTACATTTCAAATTTGTTGCAAATCATAAAATATGTATACTATACAGATATACATCATGGGACACGAGAGTGGACCCAAACTGATATGAAAGAAAATCGAACTTAGCGCGCGCAGCAAAACGGACAACCGCTCAAGTCGACGGTTCGATCGGAACTCTCCATGGGTAAGAAAATATGACCAAATCTTCCCTTTACTACTTTGGATGAAAGGTGCCCTATGATTGGTTGGTTAGTTAATGCGTGAGATCGTGACAAACAAAAAAGTCACATTCGTATTTATAATATACTAGCTGTACCCGCGATTCCGTTCGTGTGGAATCTAATGTAAAAAAACAATGACTAATAAAATCACCTGAATGTACCTACTTATCTACTTTTCTCTCGTACTTAAGTCGTGTCATCATTAAAATTACAATAACTTTTGATAGAGTGAACCGATTTGAATGAAACAAAGATTAAATGTTACTCGAGAATATGCTTTATGATTAGTTTCTTGTTTCTTGATTTATCGTGAATGTAGTACTTCACCAGTTTTGCTTGTACAAAGAAACAGACAGACAGACATTTAAAAAAATCTATTTTATTACTTATTTCAAGACACCTGCAATTATTTTTATCACAAGAATGTTAAAACTATAGATACATGACATTTATATTATTATTATAAGTACATATAGATAACTAACAATTAAAAGGCGTCAAATTAGAATTTATTGTTATTAAAGTTTATATAGTATTTTATTAAGAGCAAAGTCACGTGTAGTTAATAGTACTGTGTACAATAGGAAAGATCTAATCGCCCGTCCCTCTTATAGGTTCATTTATATGCATTCACATACAATTGTGGTGTCACGCCTTGTATTAGATATATCGGAGAGTAAAAGTGGGTTGCGTTACAATATGGAAACTCGGTTATATCTTCAATGAACGGTGTTTTCACGCGATATGTTTATATCACTATATACATATTTTCAGTAGTGTAGTTTTATTATCGGTTTCGTTTCTTTTCTTCTCAAATTTGGTTCGTGTCTGTACTAATTCAAATGTGTACTTATGTTACAAAATTCAGTAAAGTTTTTGAAGTGAAAACTATCATTGAGCGATTTTTGGTATGAGAAAAACTTATGGGTACGCGTCAGCGATGTGCTAGTGAAGCGTCACGAACATGCTCGTGACGTATTGCGATTATGTCTGACTACCGACGTATAGCGGCCTATGTACATGTAATATTTATATTTTCTACTAGCTATACCAGCAGCTCCACACGCGTTTTTCTAAATTTTATTAAAGAAATAAAAAATTGTGAGTCCATGTACAATTATAGAAATGCTCTTTAAAAAACAATTGTAAATACGACACGCACGGCACTTGCAGTAACATGTAACGTATGCATTAGATAAATAAATACTAACAGTGTGTCAAATGAGGCTTATCATCAGCAACATATTTAGAATATTATGCCACCATATAACCTTAGTGCTTACTTACACTGTATAAGGCACTAATGAAAAAATGATTTAAAGTTAGATAATGATATAATATGTCCATATTGTCAATAAGTAATACGTTTATGGTCTAATATCGTATTAGAAATACCCCTTCTCTCTTTAAAATTACTCTTCATAATTATACTGTTGAACTGTAAACAACGAATGAGATGACGTCTTGAAATCTTACATAAATATAAATCAAGATATAAACCTTTATATCTGTCTAAGCCGTTTTTAATATTTGACAATTTAAATAGTGTTCATTGAACTCGATACAATATTCTTATATGTTACTATGGTTACTGGGTTAGGTAGACGAAAGCTCGATAAATATAATTAAAATGGCCACTAAGATAACCATAAAAACAATTTAATTCAGAAAACGTACATACATCCAAATATATGAATTTCAATTACATTTATTCTTGGAGTCCAGTACAACGCACATGTTTAGAGTTAAAAAGATATTTTTGCTAAATTTCATGCGGACGAAGTCTAATCTAAAATACAGTAACCTAAATTACTTCTTATACGGTCAGCTATCTGCCAGTGAAAGTCCCGTGAAAATAGGCCAAAAGGACATAGCACTGCGGGCGAAGCCATGGTTAACAGTTAGTCTAAATTAAAATAGACTAAATTACTTTTTATAATGTCCGGTATCTGTCGGTAAAAGTTCCATAAAAATAAGTCGAACCGTTTTAGAGATAGTGCTGTGGGCGAAGGTACGGTTAACAGTTAGTATAAATTAAAATTACCTAAAATACTTTTTATAAGGTCAGCTATCTATGAGTGAAAGTTCCGTGAACATCGGTCAAACCGTTATGGAGATAGTACTACGGACGAAGCCACGGCTAACAGTTAGTATAAATCAAAATTGCCTTAATTACTTTTTATATTGTCAGCTATCTGCCAGTGAAAGTTTCGTAAAGATTAATCCAATTTATTTGGAGATAGCACAGCGGGCGAAGCCATGGTTGACAGCTTTAGCATAAATTAAAATTGCCTAAATTACTTTTTATAAGGTTAGCTAGCTGCCAGTGAAATTCCCGTTGAAATCGGTTCAAGCGTTTTAGAAATAGCACTGCAGACGAAGCCGTGGTTAACAGCTAGTCTAAATTAGAATAGTCTAAGTAACCCGCTGTAATTTTAGTTGCCTCCCAGTGAATTTCCCGTCAAAATCGCTCAAGCCGTTTCGGAGATTAGGCGGAACAAACAGACAGACAGACCGACAGACCGCCAAAAATTTTAAAAATTGCATTTTTGTTATCAGATGCGTGTATACTTTCATACCCAATCAGTCAAAAAAAAAGTGCGTGCGTACAAAGTACACATATCAGAAGTGAAACTTCTTTGGCGAACTAATTTATAAGAAAAAAAAAACATGAAAATAGTTTGATTAATTAGATTAAATTAATTTAATCTAGGTATTTATTTTTTTAATTTGTTTTTAATTAAATGGATAATTATAGATTAAATATAATTATAATATAATTATTTTAGAAGACTTATAAATTAATTCTTTAATTTATTATTTTTATTTTATTCTAAAACTTTAGATTTTCGAGACTTGAAAAATAGATGAAAAATCTGCGTTTACTGCAAATGACGTCACTTCCGTTGCATACCTGCGTGACGTTACATCTGTAAAAATTTTACCCTCATGCGCCTAAAGAAGTTTCACTTCGAAAATTATTTTAATATTACATACAGACACTTCATTTTTATTATATGTAGTATAGAATAGAAGATTAAGCTTGTGCAGCCCATCAGCATATATGATTAATCATATTTAATTAATTATTAAACTGTAGAGGAAGGTAGAGACCCTTGGTACGGTTTTTAAAATATATTTTTTCATTTCGGTTATTTCATAAAAAAATCAACTGATTGCAAATACTAATATTAACGTATGCGAGATAAATATAAAAATTGTCGGGTGATTATATCCCATATTTAGTGTAATATTATAACTTAAAGTCAATGTGGATTTTGTATGAATCTGCTCCACAAGTGGGGTACACTCATACACTATCGGGAATACCTTCAAACAGTAAGGGGTATTTATGTATAAACGTTTAAAACTGAAATATAATCAAAATTCTTTTATTGGGCAATAAAATTCGATACACAAAATTTATAAAAATGAATTACTTTTCTTTTAGTGAACAAAAATACTTATCCACATGTTTTCTGTGTGATAATATTCCTTGTACCACATCTTGTATTGCTGACAGCATAGACTCTTCGTCTACTGGTTGGTTACGTGTCCACTGCGGATTCTTACCATACTTCTGTAAAAAATGTATATTATGAAATAGATAGAATATGGTATAGGTAATTATGTAAATAAGTAGAAATAAAACAGTTTATTACACCTTTATCCTTTGCTAAACAACTTAATTTATTTATCGTGTTTTATATTTGGTAGCTATTTACGACTTTTAGTGTAAAGAATAAAGAAATGGCAATAGTTCATACTTTTCCTTAATATTGAAATTTAACAAGGGCTCCACGCCAAGGGAACGGACCTAGGCTTGAACAGCTGCCGAGGGGGGCCTAGTCTGGTGCTACTATTGGTTTTGGCGAGATGATATATAGCAGGTGTGGCCACCTTTTGTGCATATAAGATCTACTTTTTATTTTAACATTGTGTCGCGATCGACCTGACTCTGGTCCAATTAGGACCCAAGGTTGAGCGGATGTCGTCGCTCCATTTTATTCTCGGACGTCCTTGTTTTCTCGTGCTCTCCCTTAGGTACCATAGGGTGATTAGCTTACTCCATTTATTCAGTTTGCAGCGCAACATATGTCCCGCCCATGTCCATTTCAGATGTTCGATACGAGCGACTATATCTATTACTTTCGTTTTGCTCCGAATTTCCAAATTACTAATTTTATCACTAAGTCTGACTCCCAAGATGCTTCGTTCCATTGCTCTTTGTGTATTAACTAGTTTTTGTCTGTGCTTTTCTGTTAGTGCCCATGTTTCGCAGCCGTATGTCATGCATGGAAGAATGCAAATATTGAAAGTCTTTCTTTTGATATTCATGCTTAGATCTTTGTTCTTCATTATTTCTTTTAGGGACCAATATTTTTTCCAGCCTGAAGCTATTCTTTTGTTTATTTCTCTGGACATTGGGTCCTCAGGAGATATAATTTGTCCAAGGTAGACATATTCTGTCGCGTATTCAATCTTAGTTCCATTGACCTCTATTTTGATTTCTGTAGAGTTAGTCATTAGTTTGGTTTTATTTATGTTTATTTCTAAGCCTACAACTCTGCTCTTTTTCTCTAGATCATTGACCATGTGCTCTAGTATAATAGGATCTTCTTCTAGTAGGACTATATCGTCTGCGAATCTCAGATGATTGAGGCGTTTACCGTTAATGTTAATTCCGTAATTTTCCCAATCTAAATCTCTAAATACATGTTCTAGCACAGCATTAAACAGTTTGGGGGATAGTGGGTCTCCTTGCCTTACTCCTCTGTTTATAGGGAATGAGTCTCCTTTTGATTCCAATTTAATGCGGCTGTTACTATTATTGTAAATAGATTCTATTAATTCTATGTAGACGTCAGCCACTCCTTGTTCTTTTAAGCTCTGCCAGATGAATTTATGGTTTAGACTATCAAAGGCTTTGGAGTAGTCTATAAAGCAGATGTACAAAGGCTTCTGATATTCATTATATTTTTCCAGAATTTGTTTGATTGTGTGGATGTGATCAATTGTACTGTAATTCTTTCTAAATCCAGCTTGTTCTATTGGTTGGTTTTCATCTAAGACTCTTGTTATTCTTTCTAGGATTACTTTTGCGAAGATCTTGTACACATTTGATATTAGGCTAATTGGTCTATAGTTGCCTAGGTCATCTTTATCACCTTTCTTGTGGAGGAGAATAATATGTGATTCCTTCCATTGTTTCGGGATGATGCCTGTTATTATGATATCGTTAAATAACTTGGTTAAGATTGGACTAATATCTTCCATAGTACCTCTTATCAGCTCATTTGATACATTGTCGGGTCCAGGGGCTCTGCCTAGCTTTTGTGACAAGATGGCTTTTTGTACTTCTTCTATAAGTATTGATGGAGCATTTTCATAACTGGCATTTAATTTTTTGTGCGGGTTTTTGTCTCGTTCGCAGTCATAATTCGAGTAAAGGGTTCTATAATAATCTGTAGCAAGTTTCTGAATTCCCTTTCGATTTGTTACTTGTTTAGATCTGTTGATTTTCAGTTTAGGTATCCACTCCGTCCCTTGTTCCCTTAATTCCTTAAAAGCCTTTCTTGTTCCCCCTGTCCTTTGGATTTCTTCTTCTAACTTTTTGTTTCTCTTTATTATCCTATCTTTCCTTATATTTTCCCGAATCTGTTTGCTCAGACTGGATATTGTGTTGCGATTTTCTTCATTCTTTGATTTATTCAATATTAGTGCCTTTCTTTCTTCTAGTAGCTCTAGTGTCTTCTCGCTAAGTTTCACCTCCTTAGTGGGAATTACTTTTCTGAATTGTGATAGTTGTTTATTCATGTGGTCGTATTTTTCGATAACACTTTTGTCTGAGTTTATTACATCCATCAGTGACCTGGTAGTCGAGGAGTCGATGTTTTTTCCGTATTGTTCAGGCGTTAGCAGTTCGTTTTTTATTGAGTTTCGGCCTCGTTTTGTTGGAAGTTTTTTTAGGAGGCATCGTACCATACGGTGGTTTGTATTAAAATTTAGGTTCTGAATTATGTGCGCATCATTGAAAAATTCTGGTTTATTAGATATTATGTAATCAATTTCATTTTTATATTTTCCATCTGGTGATATCCAGGTCCATTTTGTTTTGGTATTTTTTTTGAAAACTGAGTTGAGTAATGTTAAATTATTTTGTAGTAAAAGCTCGATTAGACGGTGTCCATTAGCACTCCTCATTCCAAATCCATGTTTGCCCAAAATTAATTCCTCGCCAGCTTCCCTACAGCCGACCCGTGCATTAAAATCACCCATGACTATTAAGAAGTTATTGTGGTACTTTTTTATAATATCTGAAAGGATAGAATAAAAACCTTCACTTTCAAATTCAGGAGCTAATTCTGTGGGTGCATATATTTGAATAATTGTCCACAGCTTTCTATAGCTTGGCAAGTTAATATTGAGTATTGCTAGTCTATCTGAAATTCCTATCAGTTCATGTATATAGTTTTTCAATGTTTTTTTTATTAGGAAGCCCACTCCTCTATGGCCTGCTGTTTCTCCTTTTTGATATAGTATGTAGTCGTTTTGTTCTGTGATTTTTTCTTCAAATCTTCTCATTTCGCTTATGCCTAAGATGTCGTATCGTATATGGTGCAGAGCCTTTTCCAATTCAAGCAAGCTTTCTTGTCTGCTAAGGGTTCTTGTATTAAGTGTTGCTATGTTGAATGATTCACTTCTTTTCGCTGGAGGGTTTTGGTCTAGTGCTCCCTTGGGGACCAGCCATGCTGGGAGACAATTTACTTGTTGTTTTTGTTTGCATGTTGTTACTGTTTCTGTTTGGTTCCGGTTTCCTGGGACTTTAATTAGTTTTTTGGCATATTTAGTTGAGGGTCAGATCTTGTTTTCTCCGTATAGTTTAATATGTTTGGTCTATGTATGTCACTCCTCTGGACTTTGGTAAGTGATTGAATTGGATATTTTGAACTGTTTGTGCTAGCTTTCTTCTGAGTTGTTTGTTTGGGAGAGCCTGAAGTTTCTCTTTTCCTTTTTTCTCTATTGTTATCTTTTGGTTTTATTACTATGAGTTTATCTTGTTTTAAATAAGCAATGTTCCCTTTCTTTTTTTCTTCCTCCACTTGGGATTGCAATTGTTTGCGTTTTTCTAAAGTTTCCTTAGAGTAGTCCTCCTTAACATAAATATTAGTTGGGAGATTCGACTTGTTTTTGAGTACTAAATGTTTTTTCCATTGTGTTGTTAGTGAGACAACAACTGGACGGCTTTTGTTCTCATACTTCTTTCCGATTCTGTACACGTTGCTAATCTCTTGACTGTTCATATGTACTCCTGACTCTTCTATAGTTTCCTTTATATAGTCTACTAATTCCCTCTCAGATTTTCCTACTTCTTCTACTCCGAAAAACACCAGGTTGTTTTTTCGTTTTTCCCTTTCTAGCAATTTAAGTTTCATCTCAAGTTCTGATACTTTGTTTTTGAGAAAATTATTTTCTTCTATTATTGCATTCAATTTATCATCAATCGCTTCCGTGACATTCTTGGTTACTGACTGTGTTATCAGGGTGGTTTGTTTGTTTAGTTTTTCATCTAGTTTTTGAAGAAGTAATTCCATATTTTTATCCATAGTGACAAGTGGTATTCTTTGCGGGGAATTTGGTTTCCGAAAGTGGCAGCACCGCTACTTTTTGCGGGAAATTTTGTTTACGAAAGTGGCAACACCGGAAGTATAAAAGTTTATGTCACTGACATTCGGCGTGAAGTTGGTACAATTTGAGTGATAAGTTTGTTGTTTATAGAAATGACTTGGCTTTTTAGGTTATAGTGACGATGATTTTTTTTTTGCTTTTTTCGTAGATTTTATGTTTGCACTGTTTTCACTGCTTCTAAATGTTTAATAGTTCTCGTTGCGACCAAGTTATACTTGAATGTATGTAGTTTTCACTGTTTTGCACTTTTTCAAAATTATTTTGCGCGGAGGACTATGACGTACGTGTTTACACTTTAGCGACCGGAAGTCAAATCACACTACCATTAGTATATATAAATACATGGGCGACAAGGCAACGGACACAGTCGATGCAATGTCGACTTGCAGCAAGGTTTATCGTCGATAGGATAGGAAATTAGCCAATAGCATATTAGTTCTAATCTATTGTTTAAGTAGAGGCACCTACATATACGTACAAATGTGCCCCACCTGAGTTTGTACGAAAGTTGTTAACCAATCGTTAATCAAATATGAATTCACTTAATATAAATATTTTAGCCAGTTTATGCTAGATTATTTATAAAAATCATGAGCTAGGGATATTTTTTAATAACTGAAATAATATTGTGTAGCAATATTTAACATGTGTTACACTCATCACGTATAGTGTCGATGCAGTCAGGATTGCCAATAAACACTCAGTAGATACTGTCACTATTTATTTGGCCAGAGCTTCGCCTTACAATAACTTCCACATAGGAGTGCGCCCAGATCAGCGTTTTTTTTTTCTCGAACTGACTACGCTATTGGCCTTTTTGGAGGCCTCTACAGCTTCACCGGACTACGCCCAGATCAGCGACATCTTGCCCTTTATATGCCACCGATGTAGTCTCACACCGGAACGAATAATGAACAGCCGATAACTTCCACCAATAGCGTTCGAGGTCAGTAGTAACACCCCGATAGAGTCAATAGCGCGGTATCGCAGGTCAGTAGTGGTTCCCCGGGTGACGTTGTAGTCTCGCCTCTCGGGTGTGTCACGGTACCGGACGTAGACATTAACACATGTGTAATGTAATAATTGATGACAACTTTCATGAAAAAATTTTTGACTGACCGCGAAAATATAAAACAAGCTATCACTTTCACTGGTTCGAATGCCGCGAAACTACGTTGGCATAGGGGCAGCTACTCGATTTATGTACACAAGCAAAGACACGTTCATGTGCTTTTTCATTGTGTTTTATAACCACTGTACGAAAATCCCCCGCTTACGAAGGGTGCCTACTTTCCCCTATAAGCTATGTATCGTTATTGCTAGGAATTCCAATAGATGTGAAAACCTGAATAATATTAATAAATTCGATATACAAATTATAAAAATTAAACAATTTAGACTATAAAATTGATTTCAAGATTTAAAAAAAAAAAGTTATTCCATGGTTTTAAATTTTCCCTCCTGCCGGAATTCCTTATGATCGCATCCACGTTTTTTTTTTCGACCAGATTAAACGCTGTTGTTTTATGGGCCTTTACAGCGTTACCGGACTATTAAGTGCCATATATTTTTAACTGACTTCGAAAAAGGAGAAGGTTACTACGTTTGGTTGCATGTTCTTTTTATATATGTTAATCGATATCTGCGTTAATTATGAACCGATTTTAATGATTCTTTTTTTATTTGAATTGGTTATATTCAGAGGTAGTCCAATATAAATTTGAAGAAAATATTCAACCCCTGAAGAGGCGAAATATCGTTTATTTGATTTTTCACCCACTTTGTGTCACAAAAAAAAACCGCCTTTGTTGTGAAAAGCTAATAAGGCACTAAGAAGCGAGAACTAACTGAAATATTAAATTAACCAAATGAAATAAAAACATTGATATTCGCGCTACCTAATACTATTTTTTAAGTCGATGCCAACCTACATTTCAAATTTGTTGCAAATCATAAAATATGTATACTATACAGATATACATCATGGGACACGAGAGTGGACCCAAACTGATATGAAAGTGATATGAATTTAGGTTGGCATCGACTTCAAATATAGTATTAGGTAGCGCGAATATCAATATTTTTTATTTAATTTGTTTAATGTAATAATTCAGTTATTTTTCGTGTTCAGTTTTCAGTTTTTTAGTGCCTTATTAGTTTTTCACAACGAAAGCGGTTTATTTTTTTGTGATTTTTTTTATTGTTTGTGTAATCGCATAAACTATCTAGTTAATTACGCATTTTATAGCTTATATATTAACATAAGTTATCGACTAGCTAACATAATGCTGCAACTTTTAGGAGCAGAGTACTTTATTAATTTCGTGATGCAACCAAAGAATGGTGGTAGGACTTCTTCAATACCCGCCTGTTTAGCTGTCACCCTCAAGTAAAAAATCTGTCGGCAAGAATCTGTTGGTGTGTTTTGAGAGCTGCACTTAGAGCCAGTCCCAACTCTTCGAGGCTTAGCTTGTTTTGTAACAGTACATAGTATTGTTTAATAATTATTTGTCAAGTTTCATTCCCACTCATCGCATTTGGTAGGTAGAGGCTAGATAAGTAAGGTAAACAATATAGGTAAAAGGTAGTGATAGGTAAAGTTGAACCATTGAATTGACATGTGAGTTGATTGAGCGTCTTTTCTGTCAAGAGTACAATTGTTAATTCTGTCTTGGTGTTAAATAACTACATATATAGGTCTATATGATCATTCAGTTAGTTTAGTGAAGCTTGATTGATTTGAAAATTTGGGGTGTAAGGGGTGTTGAATAACATCTAAGACTTGAGACATCCAAGCCAACCTCACCTGCACGTGGTGCACCCTGCTGAATAACGAAGAGGCAGTTGCGAAAGCGGGGTGGTAGGGTTTTACAGTCTGACTGGGTCGCAACCACCATGTATATGACGAAAAAGCCCGTCGTAGTGATTCGCTTCAGCGGATCGCGTTCGCGATTAGCCTGTGCATATCCAGTTTTTCGCAGGCCGGCATGACAGCGGCGACCGGTGATGAACTGTGTGTCACTCGGTAGTCGCCATTGTTTTTGGATTGTACTGTGCTTACCATCAAACACAGTGCAGTCATTTTGCCGTGCTCCAATAAAACATAAATAAAAAATAAACCGGCATTTATGACACTGTTACCTCATATATTAATTATTTATATGTAACTGAAATTATTACAATACTGTTCACTCTTTTACTAACACTGATACAAATGAAATAATAACATTCTTGCGGAATGCGAATAGGAAGTAAGGTTTGTATGGTATTGTTAACTGCTTTTGTTTTGATTCAAAGGGAAATAGTACAAAACCGTAACTTTAAGTGTGTAGAACTACACAGAACATAAAATAATAATTGTGTAAAACTACTCCTATTTTATGGGCACCATAAAATAAATATGCCTGTAATATAAAATACTGACGTTAATAAATGATACAGTTAGTAAACTTAAACAAGGTATGATTTGCGATATTATAATAGCGGCACGCTATGTTGGCCGTTCTAACGTTTGTCCGCTCATGAAGTTTCGTATAAATGAACAACTAAATTTGAAGGGGCGAATTGTCGTTCTTTATTGTCAATAGTGACGTCCTAAAACGATCGAATGTATAATTTTTGAATTAATTTAGTACAGTTTTGTAAATTATATATGTCTATAACTAAACTATATACTACGTATATATGTGACTGTACTAATATATCTAACTATACAATATGGTCTTGTGAACAAATCTTTTACGTTTTTACCAAGAAAAAGAAAACCATGCCGTTTCACAGAGTCCTTAATGGATTATAATTATTAGTGTATTTATTTACAACGCAATACGGCATTTACATTTTCCAAAACTCATATTATATTATATTAGATACATCTATACTAATATTATAAAGAGGTAAAGTTTGTGAGTTTGTGACGTTGTAGTGAGTAATCTCAGGAATTACTGGTCCGATTAGAAAAATTATTTCTATGTTATATAGCTTATTTATCGAGGAAGGTTATAGGCTATCATCACGCTAGGGCCAATAGGAGCGGAGCACCAATGAAGAATGTTTCAAAATCGGGTAGTTTTTTCTCTTGAGAGCTTCCGCTGCGTGTTAGCGTTAACCCAAAGTAACTATTCCACGCGAACGAAGTCGTGGGACGAGGCTAGTAGATATATTTATATCGTATATATATTTATACATAACATCGATTGCAAGCAAAACTGCATTTGATTATTTATTTTTTCCGCAAACCAATCGACATTTCACATTACTATTGAAATATGTCAAAACGGCCATCATAGTTTGTCGCTCTATAAGCATCGTATAGAGTTTTTGGCGGGATCTTCGTCTGTCATGTAGTGGATTTAATTTTTTATTCATAATCTTGTGTTACTTGACTCTATATTGTGTAAAATTGGTGGTGTTTTATGTAATATAGTTAGTTTATTGTGCATAAGTGAAGTGAATGGAAAATAATACCACAGACCATGAATTCTGAGATGCCACAAAAACTCCATGGAAAGTTCTAACAAGAGAGCCACCATCTTGTTTTTTCTCTTGAGAACTTCCGCTGCGTGTTAGCGTTAGCTCAAAGTAACTATTCCACGTGAACAAAGTTGCGGGCAGAGGCTAGTAGATATATTTATATAGTGTGTATATTTATACATAACATCGATTACGAGCAAAACTGCATTTGATTATTTATTTTTTCCGAAAATCAATCGACATTTCACATTACTATTGAAATGTGTCAAAACGGCCATCATAGCTTGTCACTCTATAAGCATCGTATAAATTTCCCATGGCCGACTACCCTTGTAAATTCTGTTGTAAGTGCGATGTATGCTGTGCTTTGAAAGATCATATCATCTTCGACCACGTCGTGGTTTTCGACACTCGTTCGTACGCTCGCCGTGTACCACGAACACTCATGTCCTCAGGGCTTTAACTACATGATGAAATATATCGCTGTAAAAGTAACTTAAGCGACATGGAATGGAGAGAATTCTGGATATTTGTGTGACAATGTTATTTACTAAAATAAAGCAGGTAATACATAGTAGTATACCTACGTTGTAGGTTGTAGCGTTTCCCCATAATCTCATCTAGCACTAAATGACATTGTTTTTCTGAAGTCCTTTAGCTGCATTGAGCAGTATATTTGGCAGGCCATAAACATATGATTTCGCATCAGCGACATGCTAGTAAGCGAGACCGACCGTATTGCGCTAGCGCGGCTTGCGTCAAACTAGCGAAGCGTTATATAGCGACCGTGTACATCTTATATTGATATTTTGCAGTTCATCATATGTTTCATTGATTAATAAATTTTATAAAAATGTTTATAGTTATCGCTCCAAGTGCCAATAGATGTGAATCTGGTTAACTAATGTGTTTCAATACACAAATTATGAAATTTAAATATTGTAATTCAAACTTTGATTAACTTAAATATTCAAAAGAGAACACAGTTATTCATTGTTTTGAGTCGCCAGTCCTTATGTAGTTAGTATGACCATCCGTGACGTGTTATGTGTGTTTGTGTTATTTGTTTGTTCGTTTTAAATTTTGTATCAACATTAACATGACCGACTTAACGTCCGTTTATCATTCATATTAGGCTCCCATCGAAAATCAGCGCTGCAGTACTAATAACTGTATTGCAGATTTGTGCTGAATGAGTTCGCCAATTGTTGTACATCTATTGTTTATTTTTATAATGTTTTTTTTTCTGTCTAATTAGTTTGTGTAATTAATTTAATTGTATGGTTATTCCAACAATAAAGTATTTCTTTCTTTCTTATGACTACCTCGACATTTTTTTTCATAACATTAGGAAAATCTTATAATAGATCGCCACCTCAACCTCGCAATGGAGATGGGTATGACAGATTCTTGCTGACTAAAACCCCAAGGTATTCTTCACAGACTTTTGATCGGGGAGGGTATGTTGCCTATGCATCTAATCCCTTCGAACCGGCAGTTGTCGGACCCTCATAAGGGGCCTCCGCCTTGCGATCTGAGGGGTTGGAAATGGCGACACCCTCTGACGAACCGTTTGATGGCGTACCGAACACGAGTGCGCCTCAAATTTCAAAGAACTGACATTGCTACCAGAGCGCGGACGGTGATCTGAGGTTGTCACCTTACTAAGTAACATTGTGGCATAAAGCAAGTTAGCCGAAAACACTGGACGATAAATATCGACGTTTTTAGACTTAGAACTTGCGCTTGAACTAAATAAATGCACCTAATTAATTTTAATTGCATATTGTACAAAGAGAAATATATACTACTAACTTTTGCCCATGACTTCGCTCCCGTTCAAAATATATTTCATCCCTCGTGAATATTTTTACCCCTGATGACATGTATGAAAAATTTCATGAAATAACACTGAATAGTTATAGTGACATTGCTACCAGAGCGCGGACGGTGATCTGAGGTTGTCACCTTACTAAATAACATTGTGGCATAAAGCAAGTTAGCTGAAAACACTGGAAGATAAATATCGATGTTTTTATACTTAGAACTTGTAGTTATTTATTCCGAAAATCCAATAAATAAATGCACCTAACTAATTTGAATTGCATATTGTACAAAGGGATTACTAACTTTTTCTCGTTCAATATATATTTCATCCCTCGTGAATATTTTTACCCCTGACGACATGTATGAAAAATTTCATGAAATAACATTGAATAGTTAGAGTGTCAAGCAAATAAAACCACATTCCCATTTATAATATTATAGTTAAGACTGTGTAATTAATATACAATTATCAAGAACACTTAAAAAGTATAGAAGAAACATTCGGGAAAAATTAAATACGAGACGAAAATAATAATAAACGTATGCGGAACCTCTGGCATAGCTAGTTTAGTAAACAACAATCAGTCTCTGGCATATACAAAAGGTAACATTAATACACATATACTTACCTCATAAAAGAGCCAGCATGATAACATATCTTCATACTAATTATAGTAATGATAAATTAGCTCTAATCTATTTCAACACCTCTGATAAAAGGGTGGAGTAGACACTAATATTAAATACCCAACGGCGAAAACCCATCTATTAAGATCGAAAGTTTCTTAAGTAACATTTTAGTTTTAATTATATAAACGTGATGTTTGTAATGTTATCAAATCAAATCAAATCAAAAATACTTTATTCTGTTTAGGCCCTAATAAGGCACTTATGAACGTCAAAGACTACTACCGGTTCGGAAAACAACCCAGTCATCGAGAAGAACCGGCAAGAAACTCGATCGGGTACATTTTTTTTTAACATATATTTCTAATACATTATACAACAATGCTTTTAGTGGATGCACAGAGAGGAGTCAATTCCAGACATCACTATCATTCACATACTGATCCACTCTATAATATCCTTTTGAAACTAAAACCCGTTTGACATGGCGCTTAAATTTACAGTCCGGCAAATCGGTAACATGCTTTGGAACTTTATTGGAGAACCTAACACTATTACCTAAAAAACTATATCAAGTACTGTATCAACTGTATCAAGAGGTTTCAAAGGTGAACCATATATTTTCGGACTTTGATCAACGCTAGTCTATTCCCGCAGCTTCGTCTACGCTAATCGCGGTACAATCAAAATGAAAAATACCAAATTTCATAATTGGTCCAGGGGTTGGGTCGTGAAAGTGATTTGATTGAAGAAGGCATTGCATTGTGTGAATCATTAAATACTAAAATGGACGTTACTTTGCACTACCGCCTGGAATTGATTGACCGCTACCACGTCTCAACATCGGTCTGAAGATGCTCCGTGAAGGACCGAATTACGTGTAATTGATTGTGAAAATATAGTTTAAATATACCGTCAGGTTTAACCGTCAACCAAAGACGCGTTTTTTATTCTTTCTCTAACTACTTTCAGAATTTTTCAGGAACATTTCGCGAAAATAAAATCAATCGTTTTTTGTTACAGTGAGACGTGGTAGCGGTCAATGAAATCCAGCCAAAAGTGCAAATTAACGTCCCATATAATTAATTATTCCTGAAAATAAATATCAAATAAATCCACAGAAATTATTTTCATCTTTATAATAAACTGCCCATACCCTGCGGTTCCACTTACGTTTAATTTCTCCCGGATACACCACTCTGCGCTACACGGCACTCCTAAATTATTACTTCGTTGTCGTTTATCGACTCTCTTTGTCTAATCGATTGATTGGTGTGACTGTTAGAAGAAAACAGGGCTAAGATCCAGTGTTTATATTTTAATCAACGTTCATAAAAAAATTGTTTTAGAACCTACATTATATTAACGAAATAACATAAAAATATATGGTTTAAAAAATTTGTTATAATGTTGGTGTACCCTCATTAAAAATACATAACAAACTGTTTTCTTGTGACAGCTACATATTAATTTCTAACCTCATATACGTTTTTTGTTTAAATAACTGCATTTAGTTGACTGTGTAACCATTGTGTTTGCTAAATTCAATTTTATTTGATCGTTAGATCGTAAATATGCCACGAGAGTATTTGAACAACCCCGACAGTTTCTTTTATGTGTGTGGAGAATTAACTTTTACATCTCAGCGTCGAAATTTCACATCACTAATTGAACAAGTGCTATTTAGATTATTTTGGCTTTCCTGTGAGGAATCGAGACAAACCCTGGATTCCTGGTTAAAAAATGATCCTTTAGTGAACCCTGATGACACACTTTTACAAAGCTATGCCCAAAGATGGTAATGGATTCTTATATTTAAAAGAGAAATTCTCCAAACTCAGGAGGAGAAAAAAGGAGGGAATAAAGGATAAGAGCTTTGAAGAGAAACTGAATGATAAGGAAAGACTCGCCTGGAAATGTTTTGTGAATGTTGTTCAAAATATTCTAGGTAACCGTTAAGCGGACAATTACATATTATAAATGAACTTATGATATTATATAAAGCTATGGGGTGTAACATGTCCTTAAAAATACATATGCTGGATTCTCAACTGAATTCCTTTCTGGAAAATTTGGGTGCTGTGAGTGACGAACAAGGTGAAAGGTTCCATCAGGACATTTCCGTAATGGAGAAGCGCTATCAAGGGAAATGGAGTCCAGGAATGCTAGCAGACTATTGTTGGAGACTTAAAAGGGACCTACCAAAAGCCTAATATTCAAGACAAGCATAAGTATTTATTAGATATTAGGAAATAATTCTGTAAGTGTGGCTGGTTTTTGTACTTTTTACGAAAATATATGTTTTTATATCACAACAAAACCTGATGTATTCGTCTTTTTTCATTGATATATTATTGTTTGGCGGCCCTAGTATATTCAAAATTTGACATAAGTTTTCATGTGATAAAAAAAATTACAAATTTGTTGACCAGTGTTATTTTCCATTCGCTTTGTGCTTAAATAACACAATATGACTAAACTAAACTAAAAAATAAATAACACAAAAAAAAGAAACAATAAACCCCAATGAGTAAATACATAACTCTAGGAAAGTTACAATCCTATTCTCAACAAATCATACGAATACAATTTCAAAGTGGTTGCATAGTTCATAAACAAGAATGCTGTATGTTTTACCCGAAGCGTAATGAGTTACAAACGACAAAAAGCAATAAGGCACGCACGAACTGTTTTATATGAATAAGGTTTATTCTGTGACCTGTAATAATAATTATTATAACAATTATCTTGAATTATTATCGATGACTTGCCTTTGATCTTTAAGGAAAGATGCTTTAGGCAACGTCGCGGTAACTCGGTCGAAATTAAGTACACCACAGAGTAATTATAATTATCTTGAAATTCAGACAATTTTATTTACTTTAAACTTTATTGTACCCCAATTACATATATATATATATATACATATACATTTCACGTTTTGTTATCGGTACAATGGGCGGCCTTATTGCTATTAGCAATTTCTTCCAGGCAACCTATAGATGGATTTTTCAACGGAGTAGAATCTGGGGTATTCTGGGTGTATTCAGGAATAAATACTAGTTAATACCACTAGTTAGTTAGTTAAGAGGTATAGATTGGTAAATATATAAGCGAATTTTAAATAGATAGTGTTTTTTGATAGAGTTTCTAAAAATGCCCATCGTCTGCGCCCATCTTATAGAAATCGGTAGATCTTTCCGTAGTCGGACAGCCTGAATTGTGAAAGACTTGGCGCTGAAACTAGTGGAATGAGCAGGGACTTCTACAATGTACAAGGGATTTGATTGTCAACACACAAGAATTAAAATTATTAAGGAACACAAAAGCTATTAATAATTTACATCGAATTCTCAAAAAAAAACTTTTTATTTATATATAGAGCCGTTTTGAAAAAAAATAACCCTAACAAAAGCACTAGATCATCCTTGATCACACATATACTTGCCTATTCGATTTTGATGATTTATCTGATGTATTTTTGAAATCCAAGATCCAAAAGTAAAGAAAAAAGTGGGCCTCCCTTGAATATATCTCTTTTCTAATAAAAATATTTTTTCACATCTGTTTATAAATGATGAAATTCTAAGGTAACAAATATTTAAAAAATGCAACCCAATTGAAAACCTGAAGTCAAAAATAGAAAAGTATATGCAAAATGCGTTTTCAATGACATCACCAACATATTTCTATACACAATAGAAGATAATTTAAAATAAGTTTAGAATAACCCTACAGGGTCAACCACTGCCCCTTTCACCGCAACACCTCGGGGTCCCAGGTAACTAACTGGCTGCGAATAATTTGATCCTCACGAACATTTCTAGACTATTGCACTATACGTCGTAAACATCTCGTTGACTTGTAAGTTAAAAACATAAACCACTGGTATTCAAAACCGATCGCTTTAAGAATAATACACATATGTAAAGGAAAATTATTCGAAAGAGTAAAAAACTTTAATTTCTTTTTCAAAATACTACAGTAGCTTTATATGTATGAAAGCAAGAGCTTGTAAGCAATATTGTTGGTCAATGATGGTTATTTATCACATAGCAATTATTATAATTTGAATTTCAGAAATCATTCTATTCCTTATAACTTTGTAAACGACAAATCTGCTATAATGATTGCGGGTCCTTTACTGAAAATAATAAAAAATCCTGGAAATAGACCGCAGCACCTACTTGGTCCAATTGTGAACACACAATAAACTTCATCAAAATTTGTCCAGAGGTTTAGGAAGAGTTCAGTCACATACACATGTACAGAAGGATTTAAATATATAACTTACTGATTCCCGCGACTTCTTCTGCGTCGTTTATTATCTCAATTGCTTTGTTATATATCAAAGGGATTAATTAGGTAGCGTTTTCGACGAAACTCCCAGCCGGCTTGACTTTTTCCGACACTTTCAACATTTATCGTTATATTATATTATAGAATTCGCTCAGTTAGTTTTGAGTTTATCGCGAACAGACAGACAAACAAACGCGGCGGAGGACTATGCTTTATAATATGTAGTGATGTAGTGCAGATATTAAAATAAATTCTATTTTTTTTGTCATTGAATATATTAGTATTATTAAGTCTAAGTTAATTGATAGAAATTAAGTTATGCGAGTATTTAAAAACAGATAAATTTAATACATATCGAGTGAACGGTAGTAGCGTGTCTTAAATAATTCTGATTTATATGTTAACTGAATACAGTAAATGATGTATGGCTGTAACAGTACGTAAAACAATAAGTCTAATATCTCAGCATCTTCGCTTGCCCAACATCAGGGCGTGTTAGTTGCACATAAATCCTGTTTGTCGTCAAAATATAACAATGGTGACTGTTGCCTTCGCCCTCGTCGGTACCGTCTGCAAAGGAACAGAAATATATTTCTTATTCAATCAGAATTCTACTAATAATCATAAAACTATATAATATGTAGTTTTTAGTTTAAACTGGGCATAGTCAACAATACAATGATAAAGAAAGAAGTTTGATAATTTAATTGGTGCATTCCGTGAAAATCTCCAAGTTTTACGCTAAATAGATCTTCTTTACGTAGGATAAGGATGCTGATTTATTACTTTCTACATTATAAATACTATTTCTACCAACGACTTCACGTCTTCTTCTTACTGCCATTGCCTATATATAGTACTATATTGCAAGGGGTTTCAATCTACGTTAAATGAATTATTATAAGAAGTAAGAGCTTTTTAAGATTAATATAGTTATTCAAAACACCTCCGTTATCATACATCGAGCAAACAAATAAAAATATAGGCATATCCAAGGCATTCGTACATTATTGTTGAAAACAATAAACAATAATTGGTTTATTTTTCAGGCGCTAACTGTGAAATTACAAAAGATGTCAATTTTATCGTGTCAGTCCAAACTTTTTATTTATACCACGATGGTAGCAAAGAAGCATTTGGGCCGCCTGATGTTAAGCATTCACCGCAGTCTATGGACGCTTGCAACACCGGAGATATCACATGCGCGTTGCCGGCCCTTCAATAACCTATTTACTTTCTTCCCTTCCAAGCTGTAATCTTCAGGAAAAACCTCAGCAGGAAAAAAAAAAAGCGTATTCTAAAATTGGAGTGTTCGCTGGAGGAAACCGCTGTGTAACCGGACTGTCCAAACTGTAGTTGTCTCTCTCACTCTCTATTCGGTAGTTTAAGCAGAGCGTGACTCCAATAGATTCTTGTTATAACGTATTCTTCAAACTTCTTGAAAGAAGAAAGAAAGAAAATAAGTTTATTGCAGCAAATACACGGACAATATGCTATTAGAAAAATAGAATAACAAAGATGTAAACATAGAAAAAAAATAAAGAAATTGAACGTTAAAATCTAAAATTATGCCACGGTTTTATTGCAAATGCGCACAATTCAGCACATGCTGGCTGCCACCTTTACAAGTGACCCCAGCGCTGATTTTCTATTGTGGCCAAATGGGTTTCAATATAATAAAAAGAAAATAAAAATAATAACACTATAATAATAAGATAATATCACAATAACACTATAAATGTGAAGTATATTATGTATAAATGTATGTATAAAAGTAGATATTCATATAATAAACAAAGTGTCAAATAGGTGAGTTATATAAGGTAATGAATCTTGCTAGTCATTTCTCCTCTTATGTAACCCAGCTCAAAGCTATGACGTATTAGTGGTAGCGTGTTCTATCACCATATTGATCGACATAAGTTTGAATTCTGCTATGGGCCAATTTTCAATGAATCGTTATGACACCATAAGTTGGTTTTAGGGCTCTTTCTAATACCCGCTAGGTAGGTTACCAGTTTCAAGGTAAGTCTGTCGCTAAGCACATTTAGGTATGTTTAAGCAATGCACTAAAACTCATAGTCTTCTAGGTTTATAGCGTGCTATCATCAAACGCCACGTCGTTATATAATCGTAACTAATATTATAAAAGTCATCCTGGGTTTGTTTATTTATTATTACTTAACTCTGCCCTCCCAATATATCACGACATATTATAAAACAAAGTCCTGTGCCACGACTGTCTGTCTGTCCGTTCGCGATAAGCTCACAAACTCTTAAGCGGAATTTCACGTAGTTTTCACCAGTAGAAAAAGTGATTCATGAGAAAGTTTACGTATATAATTCGTCAAGATTTTTTAATATCAGGGCGGAATAACGTTCGCCGGATCCGTTAGTTCTCGATAATTTAATGTATGTCCGCAATAACTTAGAGAAGCTGGATTTAGTAAAAGATCAACATAATTTTAATACTAGAAACAACCACAAATTAGTCTTTCTATGTTTCAGGCTCACTAAGACCAAAACAGTTTTGAGGTAACGGTGTTAGGTTTTATAAGTCTCGAAGCACATTACCGATTTGTCGGGTAGTGAGTACAAGTACTATCTCATACTGGTTTTAATGTCTAAAGGGTATATAGTATAGGGTGGATATGTGAACGATGTTGACGTCTGGAAACGTCTGGGGTGTTGCGGGGTGTCGAATAACACCATAAGACTTGAGACACCCAAACCAACCTCACCTGCACGTGGTGCACCCTGCTGAATAACGGACGAGACAATGGTGAAAGCGGGGTGGTAGGGTTCTACAGCCTGACTGGGTCGCAACCACCATGTATATGGCGGAAACCCCATCATAGTGATTCGCTTCTGCGGGTCGCGTTTCGGGATCAGCCTGTGCATATACAGCTGTTCGCAGGGCGGCATGACAGCAGTGACCGGCGATGGATAGTGTGTCTCTCGGTGGTCGCCATTGTTTTTGGATTGTACTGTGCTTACCATCAGGCACAGTGCAGTCATTTTGCCTTTTGTCATTTGCTACACAAAAAAAAACCAAAACGAATGTAACTTATCTTCTGTAAAATATATAACACGAATAGATAAACTTGATCGAGTTTCTTGCTGGTTCTTTTCGATGACTGGATTGTTATCCGAACCGATGGTAGCTTTGACGTTCATAAACGCCTTCTCAGGGCGTAAATTGAATAAAGTATTATTTGATTTTTGATTTGTTATACTTTCACTCCTTAACTATTTGACCATTTATCATGATTTTTTGCATACACATTGTCATCCAGAATAAAGTACTATTTCTCAGGGATAGATCTAATATATGCAATGACGCAAGCAAAGCCGCGGGTAAAAGTTAGTGTTAAATAAGATCACGCACGGTCAAACGTTAAAACCTAGAAAATGCAAAAAAAGCCTTTTTTACTGAACACGACGGGTTCACTTCACAAGTTAGTTTGAGGTGATAACCGAAGAAAAATAATTATTAATTCCTTTTTTGCGTTCAATACATGTGTGCCTTCCGGCGCGTTGCACAACGAACACCACAAGCGTTCTGTTTTCACTAGAAAGCTGGAAACGATATGTGTAACACTAGAATGCGATAGTAAATTATCAACTTACCTGCATCTTTATTAACTATCCGCAATAAATTATTATCTCTGTTATTATTTACTAAAATTAGATCGCTCTATTGGAATATCTAGGTACTGCCGTAAAACATAATTTTGAGCTTATCGCAATTTTTTTTTCTTGTTCAATAGGTACTCGCTTGGCCACAATCTCACCTGATGGTAAGTGACGATGAGGCCGACGATGTATCGCGCGTACCCACTAGATGCCTGTTCAATCTACTCTTGAAGACTTCAATTGATAATACCACAGAGTTTATAGTAGTCAATCGGTCACAATTGTCACTTGGTTTGTCACGGATATTGCAAAAATTATGTTCTTTAACCGACTTCAAACAGTGGAGGTTCTCGATTCGGCTGTAGGTTTCGTAATGCTTATTACCTCAGAACTTTATTTTTTTTAAGTTTTGGAAAATACTTTTTTTTTATCGTTAAGGGTATATTATTTCATTAGCATTGGAAATGAATTTCGAACCGGGGACCCCATAATCGCGTAGAAATAGTATAGTGATTGAAGATATTAGGCTGTTTATGGCAAACCAAAACTAGGTAGTTAGTTATCTGGGTAACTTAGTCAAAAACGTTGTTTATAAAACATTTTTTAGAGTAATCTAGTAGAGAGCAGTCAAGAGTAGTCATTTTTTAGAGAGTCTAAAGTTTTCTTGTTTATTTTATAGGTTTTCGTATTTTGAACAGAATCTTTCTAATGTTAAACGATGATGTGGTCCAAAATGGTTATGGTATATGGACGCTAAGCTTAGAATCGAGTGTAATCATGAGAACACGCAATCAGTTGCTTGGTGACTAGTCATTTAAAAAAAACCCTACCACCATACCTATGATTTCATCACGCTGTTTTCGTACACTAAAACCTCGGGATATCTGAACACGAAATGATATATAAATAAATATCAGTATTTCTCGCAATGATCATTTAAGTAATGTTTCAAATCAAAAATACTTTATTCGATTTAGGCCCTGAGAAAGCGCTTATGAATGTCAAAGCTACTACAGGTTGGGTAAGCAAACCAGTCATCGAGAAGAACTGGCAAAAAACTCTACCAGGTTTATCCTTTTAACATATATTTTTTTGTGAAAATACGTTACAGTGACAATTGTTTATGTGGGTAAGAGAAGGCTATTATTACTAGACATCACTATCGTTTACCCTCTAATAGCCTTTTGACACCATAATTCGCTTGACATAGTGCTTGAACTCATTATCCGGAGAGTCAGTAATGTGCCTTGAGACTTTGTTCTTAACAAAAAACTATTGCTGGTCTTATTAAGTCTGAAACATAGGTGATCAGTCTGACACTGAATCTAGTATTTAAATCATCATATACTTTCTATACGCTTACAATATTGAACCGACTGTAAGATTATAACCTAAAAATCTATCTATATAAATAAAAAAGAATCGTAAAATATGTTGCTAAGCGCAAAACTTGAAGACGGCTGGTCCAATTCGAGTAATTTTTGATTTGATTTATTCCTTAAACTCTGAGGAAGGTTTTTATGGAGAGAAAAAATTGAAAAAATTGCAAGGAAAACCTAAAAAATCAGTTTTCTTTTTCTGTAATTGTGAACACAACTTCGAATTGATATTAGCTACTTGAACGCATACGTAGTTACAATGCCTTTTTTTTTCATTTTTGAGTTGACGCATGTAATTTTACCATTTTACTGCAGTTTGCTTTAAAAATCTTTTTTTTTTATATTATAGGAGGCAAACGAACAGACGGGTCACCTGATGGTAAGTGATCACCGCCGTCCATAGACACTAGCAACACCAGGGGAGTTGCAAGTGCGTTGCCAGCCTGTGTTTGGGGGTAGGGCGGAGTGGAAGAAAGGGGAGGGGGAAAAGGAGATGGCCCTCCGGCGCTCTCACTGACCGAACGAAACGCAACAATGAAAATACTGTTACTTCACGTCGGTTTTCTGTCAGAGGGTGGTACTACCCCGGGCGAGCCGACCCATTCATGCAGTAACCAGTAGTAGCTTCAGCGTGGCTTTACCACTTCCAAAAATCTCTATGGTTATGGGCATAGTAAAATGTATCTACTAAAAAAATCATATTAAGCCGAAACGAAGTTCACGGGGCAACTAGTTTATCAATAGTTTTAAAAATATTTTGACTACTAAAAATTATCTTAAATCATAGAATAAAACAAAGCCGAACTCCGCCTCTGTCGTTGTGTGCACTTAGTTCTTGCAAAGTATGTAACGAAGTCTAATACCTTTTCACTTTCATTTGGCAAATTGATTATATAAGTTTTATGTTTATAATCATGTATATTATATTGATAGAAAGTAGAGAAAAGTCGATGTTCTTTACATATATATTACATTGATAACTCTGATTAAAAGGTATAAGGTAAATCAAAACTTTATACTACATAATTGTATATATTAAAAAAAGACCCACATAAATGGGCCAGGCGACGGTGTATGTCCGTCTTTTAGAACTAACCCATAGTACCTATTTTTATATTTTACTTATTATTAAAAAAGCTGGTTAATTCGCGAAGCCATTTTAAGCACAATATATAATTATACAATTAAATATTTTAGGCATGTCATTTATAAATATATTGCCCAATACAGTATATAATTTCTTTGAATATCTTAAAATATATTACAAAAAACCATTTAAGATCAAAATTAAAAATACTGTAACTGAACAGTATATATTAAATCACCAAAAAATAATCGGTTAGTATATGCTTCTGAATAAATTGAACACTTATGACCCCGAAATGGCTATTTACGCCTGTACGAAGGCGGAGCAGGTCACGGGTTAAGAATAAACTTATTTCTAGCGACTTATAATTGTGCCCATTTATGCTTTATTACGTACAATTGATTATGCCGAGATCTGACCTCAACAGTTCTCGTATTCTCTATTAATTCTTTGTAAAGCGATCGCAATTTCCTGTTCCATAAAATTATTAAATTTCAATTAACGTTCAAATTATAAATAACCAATTTTCTTAATTATTAAATATACAATATATGCTAAATATTAATTAATATTTGAATTATTCATTACTTCCTCATAAACTTATTTAAAAACAATTTTAAAGGTATCAAAATGATCCGATCCGTCGTTACTAATTAGCTTTCTTTTCGTGATGAATCGATTTATGAAATAAGATTGTATATTAAACAAGCCACGATCACGGAATCGATTTAGTGAAATTTTCGAAACATCATACTTTTATGGTCATGTTACTATTATAAGAACGGAAGCCCGTGTAATCGATTCGCTAATTGTCTTTTATCATTCACCGAACAACAATTACTGGACATACAGACCGACAGACAGCGTGGGAATTACACCGACTTTACTATATTCCTATATTTAATGTCCCTCATACGCTGACCTTAAATTGTAGTTTTTGGCGGGATCTTCGGAAGTCTGGCATGTAGTGGATTTTATATTTTATTCATAATCTTGTGTTATTTGACTCTATATTTTATAATATTGATGGTGTTTTACATAATATAGTTCGGTTACTATGCACAAGTGAATAAGAAGTAATACCACGGTGCATGAATTCTGAGATGTCATAAAAACTCCCTACAAAGTTCTAACAGGAGTGCCACCATCTTGTAACACTGAAATGATCACAAGAAACTTGTTATATGTATTATTACCTACTACGATTACGACCATGGAAATAATAATCTACTAAAAAATTGTTTCCAAAAAAAAAAGTAAAAAAAAAAAAAAAAAGACCTTAAGTTTAAAAGTGTTTCGACTACCAGTGACTTTCTTTCAAGCGTTATTACATAGTGTAACCTCTACAATCCATCGGAAAAGAGGATTTACGCTGTTCTGTTAGTCCGGTGAAGCTGTGAAGACCCTACCGGGTCAATAGCGTAGTCAGTTCGAGGATGAAAAAAAAACGCTGTTCTATTATGCATGACAACTGTTGTTGTTGTTTTGAAGCGATTATATATAACTCAAGGTTTAGCGTGGTCGGATATCACGTCGACCATCGTAGATTCGAATTCTTGCAAAACAGTCGGAACTTGGTGTCCGTGTAGCCGATATAAAAAACGTCGTAATGAGACCATAGCCAGGCGGTAAGGACTTTTTCCTAAGTCCACCTGGCTTGCTACCCACCCTCATGTTAAAAATATGATGCTAAGCAGCTATAGGTGTCTTCTGGCAGCTGCACTTGACTCCCTTCCTGGTTTTAACATGTTTACCATCTCATATAATATATAAAAAATGAATACCTTGCTCCTGAATAGAAACTAAATTCAACTGATATACATTCATTATCCAGCGGAATGATAAACTCATTCTGGTGTAGTTTCTTTCCGTTAATAAGACGCGGCAAAAGAAAATCTCGCATTATTTGCCTTGGTAAGGAAAATTGGGTAAGGCAGTACTATCATCTAGTTAAATTATAAGTTCAAACTTTAAGGGAATGTTTAACTTTAAGATAAAAATGGGGGTGTAGGGTATGGCACCCGCTTTAGTCTGTAGTAGGTCGCATGGTCTTGGTGATAAACCCAACACAGTGACATGGTCTTGGTTCGTATTATAATTAACCAGTGTATAAGTATAAAAGCTGTCGAAAGGTTTACAATGTGGCAAGACTGACAATTACCAATAGATTGCATATCACTCGATGGTTACCGATTTTTTATTACGCTTTGTTTACCATCAGATACGGTGCCGTCATCTGGTCGTGCTACAGTATACAAACTATAGTGTAAGTATTCAACTTAGTATGTAATCAATCAATTATCACTATCCGATTTCACCACTACGATCTAGTCTTTAACAGTGTACTTTAATCGTATAATTATTTTTTATTTATTTAATCCTTCAAGTGTCCTGAACGTTAATTCTGCTTTGTTTCGCAATTAACTATAACTCGCTAGTAACGTAGTTTTATGTGGGTAAAATAGTTTTTAAAATCAGTTAATTATTTGTTATTTCATCCATTACAAACAAAAAATCTAATTTTGTCTCTTTGTAATAGTAGTTTAGACACTATCACAATTCCATTTCACAATGTATATATCTGTGACATATGTAATATTGTAGAAGATGTGTAGCACATAATAACTGAATTCACACGTAACCAAGCCCCAAGACTAGCACCGGAGAATAAACCGAATGACTCATTAAGATCTATGTGTAATGCCATCCTTGCTTTCCCGACATCCCAGGAAACAAGAATGCTTTACAGGCTGGTTATGTCTGGATTTATAAAACCAGTAAATTATTGATTGTGGACATTTTTTTTATTTTGTTATTAATCACTGGGGTGACATGGTCAATTTGTGACCAAACCTGAAATAATAAAACCCCCAAGAAAATAAAAGTATTTATCAATACGAGAGACTGCCTGTATTCAAGATAACGTGTTGAATGTGTTAAAAATACTTCGAACTGCAATTCTAGTCCGAAATCAACATCTACGCGTTGGATAAGCGATACAGACTTTAGCGAACAAATATACTTACAAATCAAACGTTTCTATCTTTAAATTCATTATAAGGCACAGTAAGAAATAATCGAAGTATGATAACTAAGCGAATCAATTAATTTAGAAAGTAAAGAATCGTATGAGACTATTCTAATTACTTAAATTGGAGCCACTATAATAGCAATACGTTATATGTAGTCTGCTATGCGGTGCCAGACAATAAATAATTACAGATCTCGCAGCCTGATAATGCTAACCCAACACGTCGATTTGGCCGAGTTAAATTTCCTAATTCCAGGCCCGTACTAAGAAGTTTTATGATGAATATAAATATATGAACGTATATTTAAGCCATGACCTAGTTTCTGTTGACCCATCATCACATCAGCCTGTAGGAGACCCACTGCAGGGTCACAGGCCCCTTTTCAAAGGAAGGTTGGGGTGTAAGGGGTGTCGAATA
>MU161695.1:0-10210 GCA_015888305.1 Antheraea pernyi
ATAATTTGGCTGAAATTAAAATAAAAAAAAATCAATTATTATTTCATACGAAATAAAGAAAAAAAGTGCGTGTGTACTTATGTACACGCGTTAGAAGTTATAATTCTTTGTCGTAACAAGATAAAAATCTTTTCAAAAATTTTATCTTTCGTCTTATACGTTTGTAGAAAAAACGACACAAACAATAGAAATAGTTGACTATAGCTAACTTCAGGGTGACGGTTTTTCGTGACGGTGTGCGCGCGCATCGTAAATAGATATATAATTCCATTTCACGATTATCTAAATTTCAGTCTGTTATGTAGCGTCTAATTTTTTCTAACGCAATTGTTCTGTGTAGGAAATAATGTCGGCGTAAAATTGGTGTCTTTTCACAAATCTTAGGCTCATCTTAAATTTTAATTGACAACAAAAAGTTTTCATAACCAAGATACAACAATTCGGGCATCAGTAATTTTAATACACAGAAGGTACACACAAGAAGAAATAGAAACTGGAGTTCACCAAGAATGGCCTATGTGCATCAAATTCACAAAGCATTTATCGTGAACTAGCTTCTGCTCTCGGTTTCGTTTGCGTGGAATAGTTACTTTGGGCTAACGATAACACACAACGGACATTCTCAAAAGGAAAAAAAAATCCCGAGTTTGAAACATTCTTCATTGTTGCCCCGCTCCTAATGATCTTAGCGTGATATACAGCCTATAACCTTCCTTGATAAATGAGCTATGTAAAACTGAATTTTTCAAATCATACCAGTATTTTTTTTTTAACGTGGGGAAATCCCTTATGGATAGGCCACCCTCCCGGGGGAGAGGGTGGGTTATGTCCGAGTCGCACGGACTAAAACCCCACGGTGTACCGACAGACCGTTTTGTGGGGGCGGCAAGGGATCGTTCGAGCTAATCAACCTTGTAGAGCCGCCCCCACAGTCCGCCCGGCGGAAGGTGACCGCCGGGCTCCTACCTATAGAGGGACTAGTTCCTGAGATTAGCGTGTGCAACCAAACAAACCCTGCAGCTTTATAATTTTAGTATGTAGAGTCAACGCGTATTTGTGGAGGGAATAACGATTATGAAACATTTGAAAACGGCTAAATAGAAATATTAATTCTTCTTACCCATGTAAAGCAAATTCCAAATTAATTACCACCTTAGGTGTATTTAGAATTGTATGTGTTGTTTTTTTAGAATACGACGTAATCGTTATATCGATACCAAAAATATCAAGAACAAATAATGTTAAACAAGAATCAAAAGTTATTACTAACAAAAGAAATCATAATGATCGACTTGACATAGAAGATTATGATGAACCAGCGGAAACGCCTGATGTCGATAACTTCAACTATGCAAGTATGAAACATGACGAATTCAAAAGGGAAAATGGTGATGATGATGACAATAATTACGGTGATAACAGGATTGTTGGAGGTGACGAAGTTGATATTAGTTTATATCCTTATCATGTCGCATATGGAACTAACTGCGGAGGAGCTATTATTGATAAAAGATGGGTCATGACTGTTGGCCACTGTGGGTGAGTGATGCCATTTTATTGCTATTTAATATAAAACATTATTAGTTAGAACAAAACAAGCGAAAGGTATTCTTAGGCTTATGGTAGGTACTGTGCAGACAGGATAGTGAGAACCATATCGAAAGGCACAAACTCCTTTCAATTTTTATTTCACTCTGCCTTTGTATTACTTTTGTTTTCGATTGTTACTCTCCTGTTGTTACATTCTTGTATATTTTATTTAATGTTTTTTTTTAATTATTTTTTGTTCATATTTTATGAGTTCTGTAATAGTTTTGTTAAACCACCGACTACACGTCCGTAAATTGATACGGTCCTCCCATTGAAAATCAGCGCTGTAGTACCATTCATTTGTACTACAGCATGTATCAGAATGGGGGTGTTATTGTTGGTCAATTCTGATTAACTATATATATGGTTTCTTTATTTATCTTGTGGGTGTGAATGTTTTAACAATAGAGACTATTTCTTAATCTTTTTTTTAATATAGTAGCATATAGTGAGAGCCATTATAAAAGGCACATTTGGAACTCTTTTAAATTTTTACATCAGTCTACCTATGTTGTATTTTTGTTTTATTTAATTTAATTTGTTTATTTAATGTTTTTTATTATTTTTTGTTTATATTTTATGAGTTCTGTAATTATTTTGTTAAATCACCGTTCGTACATTGATATGGTCCTCCATTGAAAATCAGCGCTGTAGTACCATTCATTTGTACTACAGCATGTATCAGAATGGGGGTGTTATTGTTGGTCAATTCTGATTAACTATATATATGGTTTCTTTATTTATCTTGTGGGTGTGAATGTTTTAACAATAGAGACTATTTCTTAATCTTTTTTTTAATATAGTAGCACGGCAAAATGACTGCACTGTGCCTGATGGTAAGCACAGTACAATCCAAAAAACAATGGCGACCACCGAGTGACAGGCTATCCATCGCCGGTCGCCGCTGTCATGCCGGCTTGCGAAAAGCTGGATATGCACAGGCTGATGCCGAAACGCGACCCGCATAAGTGAATCACTATAACGGGCTTTTTCGCCATTTTTTTCTTTTACTTTCTTAAAACTGTCATCAAAAAAAAGAAATCGTAGTGGTTGAGTGACTTGACCTGTGGGCATATCAATCCGATATCTGTAGGTTGTACCAATGATTTTTTCCGAATTTGTGTTTTTCTACTAATTTGAATTGGCAATACTATCGCCTGACGGTGAAGGAAAACATCGGAGGAAACATGAATCTCAGATGTATTCTTATAATACCATTATATGTGGGAAATATAGAACTGTGGATTTCTTAGTGTTTGATATTACCAATACATCGTGGGCTGGCCTGTTGTTTATACTATACTTTTTTTTGGGGAGAGGCCTATGGCCTTGCAGTGGGTCTCTTACGGGCTGACGATCATGAACCAAAACCGTAAATAACCCGATTCAAGCATTGCGTGCAGTTTATTGAGTTGTAGAACTTACATTTATGTTCAGATTTTGGCTTTTCGGCTTTGACGAATACAATTACAACGAACGAGTACAATTGTTTGATAGGGAGAGAGAACTCTAGGTTTATGGTATTAATGTTTTTAACTATTCCAAAGGAAAAAACCGTATATCAGAGTTGGATCGAAATATTTATACCAAGGGAGAAAGATACTGATCAAGCAAAATTATATACACCCAATGTGGTCAGCAAAGAACAAAGAACATCCGTTCGACTACGACTTCCAGCTCTTAGAACTAGCTGAACCCTTACAATTTAATACGAACGTTCAGCCAATTAAAATAGCTCACATTGAGGACATGACCATCGGAAAGGTTATTACTGTGACGGGATGGGGCAATACTGATGAAAATGTAAGTGTTTTTTTCTGGAATTTTCTTTAATTGTAAACCCTTAAATGTTAACGATATAGGACGATATAAAGTAACGCACCATGGAACAAAGCTTTTAAGAAGAGCTAGTATAGGCGGATTGTAATTAAAATTATAGTGCCAATTTTTACTGTGCAAGAAGTTTTAATGCATGGTGAGGTTATTTTTGAAATTCTACAAATGGTTTCACCCAACACACAGCGAATTTCACAAATACAACACTATTGACTTTTTGTAAAAGGTACCTAGGCAAAATGAATGGAAAATCCTTCAAGACAAAAAAAGGCCGATACTACTTTTATTTAAAGAAAATATGTGTACTTATGTACGCATTTAAGAAGTTATACTTCTTTAGCTTAAAAACAACATTATACAAAATATATAAAAAAAGTATAAAATTATAATATCTGCAATTATAATCTTATTATAATAGAATCAAGTCAGATATTAAAAAGAAGTAAATTAATTTATCAAGTAATAATAATCATCTATAATATACATAAATAAACAGAATACATATACTGATAATTATCTTCAAATCTACATATTTACTTTATAAAAGTTTATGTCATAAAAAGCTACTTTTATCACGAATAGTATACTTAGTAGTATAATATAATACTTTTATCAATAAACTTTCATTCATCACCATATATAATTTAAAATCATATACGAAAACATATGTAGTATGTATGAAGGTTATTTATTTATATCCACTGATATAGAACACGTATCACAGATTCATACTTATCAGCTCTCAGCAATATGATGACAGATAATTAGCAACCAACTTCATGGTGTCGCCTTTAGGTGTCGGTGTGCGAGAGCTTCTTACAAATTTACTATTTTTTTTCCATGCGAGCCAAAAGAAGTATAAATTAGAATTTAAGAGGTTTAAAATTCCGGCTTATATCATCATATTGCTAAATATGTAATGGAAGTGACAGCATGATCGGACGTTGCGTTGAAAGATGTGTGGAAAAAATAGTGCGTGGAGTCCCTCCGCGCGGAAGAAGTGAAACTTCGTAATGTGGAAATGAAAATAGGAAGGGGTAGAAATTGATTTTTTTATGAAATCATATTGTTTCCTTAAGACAAACTTTATTAACATTTCTTACACTACACAATTGATCGCGTCTTTTATTATCATTTTCGAGTGGAGAAATATCCAAATCTATAACATTTACAATGGGATTATGATAACTAAAGAAAAATACAAAATGTTTGATTATTTTTCTCACTCTGTCTCTTTCTATTCCTCCGTCCCAGGAGCGTTGAACGTTTAACGCAACAATGCTTTTATACCCCCTACATGATAGCGTTAAACGTTTAACCTTGTTGGAGATCGCATTAGAAGTTTCACTTCAACAATAGAAGTTCAACTTCCTATAACATGGGGTCCTTCAAACGTAACGTGAAGAGACATTTACGCAGGCCGGCATGACAACGATGACCGCCGGATCTCTCGGTGGTCGCTATTGTTTTTGGATTGTACTGTGCTTACCATCAGGCGCGGAGCAGTCACTTTGCCGTGCTACAATAAAAATATTAAAGAATAAAAAAATGAAAAAAACAGTTTTTTACTGTGACTTCTACACACTTCCATGTATTGGGTCCTTCTTTTGAAGAATTTTATTGTCAATCATTCAGAAATTTACTCTTAAATAGCTAACAAACAGACAATCAATTTAGCATTAATAACTTTAGTACGGCTGAGAGTAATTTCTAATTCTCACTTTAGAATCTATAATCAGTTAAATATATTTAAGAATCAGTAGTAAAGAACTCGTGAGTGTCTACATCTTTATATGAGAGTTTTTTAAATGTGATATATAATGTAATTTTTGTTCCAGGGGTCATATTCAAATGTGCTCCGAGCAGTAAGAATACCTATAATATCGAAAGATATTTGTCAAGGTGTACCATTTCCATACTTTAGGGGTGGTTTAACTTCTAGAATGTTCTGTGCAGGTTTCTCTGAAGGGAGGAAGGATGCGTGCCAGGTATACCTTCCTTTTATCTGAACGTGGCTTTTCATCATTTATTGTTTTATTTCTAGTAACTTCCAAATGAGGTAGAACTTTCAATAGTTTAGCCATATGTTGATTACAGCAGTTGTTCACGGCTTCTTATAAATTTTAATATTATGATGAAATTACCTTTTATTAGATTAGGAGGTAATTTAAACAGAAAAAAATGTATTCGAAATACAAAATTAATCAAAGTTATTCTTTTTTTATGTCATAGTAGGCAAACGAACAGTTGGGTCATCTGATGTTAAGTGATCACCACCGTCAATAGACACTACCAACACCAAGGGTGTCGTAAGTCCATTGCCAGTCTGTATTTGGGGGGAAGGCGGAAAAGGGAGGTAGGAGAGCTTGGTCTCCGGCTCTTTCACTGACCGAACGAAACGCAACAATGCACTGTTACTTCACGTCGGTTTTCTGTGGGTCGGGTGGTAGTATGCCGGACGAGCCGACCCATGCATGCTGAAACCAGTAATAGCTACAGCGTGGCTCTACCACCTTATTCAGCTTAGTTCGGACAACCTACTCTTGTGACAGCTTGAGTGCAACTCAACAACATTTCCTACGATACATAAAATACATTGCAGTGTTATTTAAAAATTAGTTTCGCAACTATCGTCTTATTTTAAATTAATGTCTGTAAAGGGGACTACAAATAAATTCAAATTAGCTGTATAATAAAGGTTATAGCCGTATAGAGGTGTCCATTTCAGACATCACCATCTTTCACATATTGATCCACCCTATAAATCAAATCAAATCAAAAATACTTTATTCAGTTTATGCCCTAGTAAGGCACTTATGAACGCCAAAGACTACCACCGGTTCGGAAACCAACACAGTCGTCGAGAAGAATCGGCGAGAAACTCGATCGGGTACATGTTTTTAACATATATTTTCAATACATCATACAATGGTTTTAGTGGATGCACAGAGAGGAGTCAATTCCAGACATCACTATCATTCACATACTGATCCACTCTATAATATCATTTTGAAACTAAAACCCGTTTGACGTGGCACTTAAATTTACAGTCCGGCAAATCGGTAACATGCTTTGGGAGTTTATTGTAGAACCTAACATTATTACCTAAAAACCTATTACTGGTTTTGCTAAGTCTGAAACATGGGACCACCAATTTATTACAGTTTCTAGTATTTAGATTATGCCGGTCTTTTACTAAATTCAGTTTTTCAAAGTTTTTCTGGACATAACAACTTTCCATGTCTTTCATCTCTCCTCATGATGTGTCCATACCATGCTTAATTTGCCACGCTATTGACCCAGCAGGGTCTTAACAGCTTCACCGGGCTACTAAGGCGAGCGCTCAGCCAATTTTATTTTGACAACTAGCTCAATGCTGCACGGCACACCTCGGCTTTGACTGTTGCCTGATACATGCCCATGCTGACTTATTAATCCTCTACTTCTCTGTGACTCGTACTATTGTCAAACTTTCGCCGCTATATTTATTCTTAATCAATAAACATTCAGACTGTCGTACCTCTGTATTTTAAATTGATATCGAATAATGATTTAATCAATCTTATAGGTATTCCTTTTAAGTTTAATATTATTTTTATCTTACCACTAGCCCGCAACATCGTCCGCATTATATAAGTTACTTTGGACTAACGCTAAAAAATCCCCGATTTTGAAACATTCTTCATTGGGGACCCGTTCTTATTGGTATTAGCGTGATGATATATAACCCGTTGCCTTTCTCGATAAATGAGCTATATAACACTGAAATCAAATCGAACCAGTAGTTCCTGAAATTAGCGCGTTCAAGCAAACAAACTCTTCAGCATTATATTAGGTCTTTACCTATGAAATTGCTGTTTTGTGTAAAAATATTAAAGAATAAAAAAATGAAAAAAACAGTTTTTTACTGTGACTTCTACACACTTCCATGTATTGGGTCCTTCTTTTGAAGAATTTTATTGTCAATCATTCAGAAATTTACTCTTAAATAGCTAACAAACAGACAATCAATTTAGCATTAATAACTTTAGTACGGCTGAGAGTAATTTCTAATTCTCACTTTAGAATCTATAATCAGTTAAATATATTTAAGAATCAGTAGTAAAGAACTCGTGAGTGTCTACATCTTTATATGAGAGTTTTTTAAATGTGATATATAATGTAATTTTTGTTCCAGGGGTCATATTCAAATGTGCTCCGAGCAGTAAGAATACCTATAATATCGAAAGATATTTGCCAAGGTGTACCATTTCCATACTTTAGGGGTGGTTTAACTTCTAGAATGTTCTGTGCAGGTTTCTCTGAGGGGAGAAAGGATGCGTGTCAGGTAAACCTTCCTTTTATCTGGACGTGGCTTTTCATCATTTATTGTTTTATTTCTAGTAACTTCCAAATGAGATAGAACTTTCAATAGTTTAGCCATATGTTAATTACTACAGTTATTCACGGCTTCTTATAAATCAATACATTATGATGAAATTACCTTTTATTAGATTAGGAGGTAATTTAAACAGAAAAAAATGTATTCGAAATACAAAATTAATCAAAGTTATTCTTTTTTTATGTCATAGTAGGCAAACGAACAGTTGGGTCATCTGATGTTAAGTGATCACCACCGTCAATAGACACTACCAACACCAAGGGTGTCGTAAGTCCATTGCCAGTCTGTATTTGGGGGGAAGGCGGAAAAGGGAGGTAGGAGAGCTTGGTCTCCGGCTCTTTCACTGGCCGAACGAAACGCAACAATGCACTGTTACTTCACGTCGGTTTTCTGTGGGTCGGGTGGTAGTATGCCGGACGAGCCGACCCATGCATGCTGAAACCAGTAATAGCTACAGCGTGGCTCTACCACCTTATTCAGCTTAGTTCGGACAACCTACTCTTGTGACAGCTTGAGTGCAACGCAACAACATTTCCTACGATACATAAAATACATTGCAGTGTTATTTAAAAATTAGTTTCGCAACTATCGTCTTATTTTAAATTAATGTCTGTAAAGGGGACTACAAATAAATTCAAATTAGCTGTATAATAAAGGTTATAGCCGTATAGAGGTGTCCATTTCAGACATCACCATCTTTCACATATTGATCCACCCTATAAATCAAATCAAATCAAAAATACTTTATTCAGTTTATGCCCTAGTAAGGCACTTATGAACGTCAAAGACTACCACCGGTTCGGAAATGCAGAACGGCATTTCGTAGGACCTATTATTATTAGTATATATTAGAATTCAATATCATTTTTTCAGGGAGACTCTGGAGGCCCTGCTGTTGCCTACGACCGTCTTGTAGGTATGGTCTCCTTTGGATACGGCTGTGCGACCCCTGGCTCTTATGGCGTTTATAGTAAAGTGGCTAAGGTCAGGAAATGGATACAGGAGACTACCGGCTTAACACTAGACTAATATATTAATGTTATAATATGTTTTTAAATAATAAATTATTTTTAATTTATTTGTAAATTTGATTTGTTCGTTTTAGATTATGCCGATCTTTTACTAAATTCAGTTTTTCAAAGTTTTTCCGGACATAACAACTTTCCATGTCTTTCATCTCTCCTCATGATGTGTCCATACCATGCTGACTTTTTTTTTTCGAACTGACTACGCTATTGACCCAGCAGGGTCTTAACAGCTTCACCGGGATACTAAGGCGAGCGCTCAGCCAATTTTATTTTGACAACTAGCTCAAGGCTGCACGGCACACCTCGGCTTTGGCTGTTGCCTGATACTTGCCCATGCTGACTTATTAATCCTCTACTTCTCTGTGACTCGTATCTACTATTTTCAAACTTTCGCCGCTATATTTATTCTTAATCAATAAAACATTCAGACTGTCGTACTCTGTATTTTAAATTGATTTTAATAGGCCAGTTTTTTTTTATAACTTTATGTTCTTCCAAACAACGTGTGGGCTATATGGCTGCCAGTATGTTTTGTTTTTCACTTTGAAACGCTACTAAAACATAAAATTATTATTGCTGGACATTTTTGTTATTAACAATAATGTGGCCGGTGCCATTTTTTGTAAATAAAAAAAGTATGTTCAGACAATGTTAAGATAGCTGTATTTGATTTTTATTTTATTTTATTTAGACATCAAAAAAGGTAAATTAAAAATAATATGTATAGAGTTACTTAATTATAGCTATAGTTTAGCGCAAAACTGGCTTTATGATAAAGATCGCGATAATTGTGGCAGCGCCTGCTATAGACGCATGTATTCAAGATAGCGTTAGTCCCAAGTGAAATCTTTACGTTTATCGTTGTTTTAGATTGTTTACGGTGAAATCTCAATATAAATAATCTATACTAATATATAAAGCTGAAGAGTTTGTTTGTTTGGTTGAACGCGCTAATCTCAGGAACTACCAGTCCGATTTGAGAAAATCTTTCGGTTTTAGATAGCTCATTTATCGAGGAAGGCTTTATCATGCTAAGACCAATAGGAGCGGAGCACCAATGAAGAATGTTTCAAAATCGGGCACTTTTTTCCTTTTGAGAGATTTCATTAGCATTAGTATTATATACGTTGCCATGGTAACGTAGTAAGTTTCTATCGAAAACATTTTCAAAGTTTATTTCGTTTTCCTATTCAAAAAGTTTATTCTACTTTAATTTTATTCCCAATTTTTTATATGTAATCTATTACTTATTATAAAAATAAGGCTTGTACAACTAGCTGCTACGGGCGCCTCCGCACGCGCTTCTTAAAAATGTATTAAAGAAATGTAAAATTGTGAGTGGGTGTGTACATTACAGAAAAGCTTTTTCAAAAAC
>MU161695.1:11240-36839 GCA_015888305.1 Antheraea pernyi
ATGTAGTTATTTATTTTTCTTGTATAGATTTTATAAACACCCAAATCAATATAACGGGCAATAAATAATGACATACATTTGAAAGTGATAATCACAGAGCGTTAAAGTCCTTCGAATGACGCATTATAAGAATTTACTCTGTATAAGAAGATAAAGCAGGTTGTGTCTTAAAATCACACGATAGAACTGTAACTTTTGTATTACATGAAAACCTTTTAATTGAATACTACAACAAATAGTCAAGGTTACCCGGTGTTCTCGTTCGGTCACCCATCTAAGTACTGACCGCGCTCGAAGTTGCTTAACGTCGGTGATCGGTCGAGAACCGGTGTTTTCAACATTCTACTCGACACAGTGTTTGCTTCCACCACTTTTCGTCACATAAAAAGGATCAGAATTTCAAAGCCCTAACTTAAAAAATTAGAATTGCGAGTATAGTATGGCAGCTGGTATTTGATGGTATATGTAATTCGGAAGATTCTCTTAAGTACTTAGTCCCATGTCTAGATTTACTGTGATAACATGTCTGAGTAAAAGGCTAAATTAGGCACACCTCGGTTAAAATCTATAGCGCGATTAATAACATTTTATAGTTCTGAAAAGAACTGAGAATTTGTACTACCTTTTTTACTAATGGAATTGAATTGATGACTTATTGTTCTGCAAATATTATTCGTTTGGGAGGATACAATGTGAGTTCCTTGAAGCTTCTTAACATGTCAGCTCTTGCGATATAAGCATCGGTGCACTTATACATATGAAGTGTAAAGCGCAATGTGTATGTGTACAATGGGTTAGTCTACGTAACAATAAAAATGTTAAAAAATGTGACAATAAAAGTTGGGTCACCTGATGTTAAGTGATCACCACCGTCAATAGACCAGTCAACACCAGGGGAATCGAAAATGCGTTGCCAGCCTGTGTTCGGGGGAAGGGGATGGAGGGGGAGAGGAGAGGGGATGGTAGGGGAGGCACTCTCACTGACCGAATGAAATGCAATAATACAAGCACTATTATTTCACTTTGTTTTTCTGTGAGAGGGTGGTACTACCCCGGGCGAGCCGACCTAGTCCTAAAACCAGTAATAGCTTCAGCGTGGCTCTACCACCTATTGAAATAGTTGTTATCTATATGTACCCCTTGCTAAAGAATGTAAAAATGCACTCAAATAAAATAGTTTTTAAATACACGTTAGATTAAGAGTTGCAAAAAGTAGTCAAAATCAAATATTTCATAATGAAATTAAAATTATTCTGTTTTTGAATTCCATTACATATAAACATGTAATGAAAATCTATTTTACAAAAAAAATTAAATTAACTTTATTTATCGTATTCTTGGTAAGTAAAACAATCAGTTTTTATTTGATAACTTCAAATCATTACTTTCATTTGTCCCTTAACTGTCTTAGATTAGAACTTTCAGCTGCTAGGTCTGTACCCATCACTTGCATTTCAAACACATAGTATTCTGTCTAAAAGTAAGTTAACGAAATCTCAATCTCAATATTACTCGTAGAAACATAGAATATCTACTTCTCAACCGCATTCAAGCGCTCGCCACAACACGCCTAGTGAACTTGAAAATGTATGCCTAACAGTGGACAGTCAGGTAGAAAAAAATATATATTCGTCATTCTTTATTTTTCTAAATGTTTAATGAATATTCCAGTGGGTTTGAATAGTCTTTTGAGTACACGTAAACTTGCCAAATGATATATTATTTTTAGAGCACGTGTTGGAACAAATTGCCTGATCATTTATTGCGAGCAATATCCTTTACTCTCTTCGTGCTATTTTGAGAAATATACAAAGATCGTTTACTATAAGTTACACTTCGGTTTTTTTTTTCTCTCGTACTGACTACGCTATTGACCTGGCAGGGACTTCACAGCTTCACCGGACTACAAGTTACACTTCGGATTACAGGTTGAATTAGTGTTAAAACTTTAAACAATTTAATAAAATCATACGTTAACCCTTGAAGGCATGCTGTCTAAATTGAAACACACTCTCAAGACATATAATTTAATAAATAGCTGTAGTGATAGTTTTAATATAATATAAATATAATAGTTTTACATCAAGGAATAACAATTGTGTGTCATATGGGATAAACTTTGCTTTATTAAAATAATACTATTTATAAGCCACTAACTTCTGCTTGCGACTTCGTTCGCGTGAAATATTGACTTTGGTCTAACTAACACGCAGCGGAATCTCTCAAAAGAAAAAAAAACGATTTTGAAACATTTATCAATGGTATTTCGCTCTTATTGGTCTTAGCGTGATGATAGCTTTCTTCGATACATGAGCTATCTAACACTGAAACCTTTTTTTTAAATCAGAACGGAACCTTACATATTTTCACACAAACCTTCATTCCCTATTCCTTATTGTTATTTTACACCTTTAAGCTACAACTTACAACGTACAAAGTAGCGTACAACTTTTAAAAACTTTGAATGTCATATTTATTTATATCGAATCAATCAACAGCCTTAAAAATAAGCCTTAATAATAATACTTCCATAAAACTTTTCAACCCCCGTTTCAAGCCCTTACAACCATTTTTTTGTATTAAAAAGTACTTACTCAGGCTCTAGACTATCTGAGTAATGAATTTCATTTAAATCGGTTCAGTCGTTTTGGCGTGAAAGCGACAGACAGACAGAGTTACTTTCGAATTTATAATATTAGTAAGGATGTTTTGTAATTATTTGGGTTAGAATTAGAACGCATCTAAGTGTTTATTTCTTTGATTTTTGTATGTCTGCGTATATCGTTAGCGTTATACAATAGAACCTTTTTGATTGTCGACGTTCAGATCTTGTTAATATTATATCAGATCTTATAATAAGTATACGGGTATTTAAATATCATTGCCGAGTGTCACGAAATTTAAAAAAGTAATTAAAAACTTAACGTATGCCATTTTGACCTATTGTAGCTAATTCGGAAGCCAATGGGTTAATAAGCAGTATCGAGACGCCAACTTTTTGGTTGTCATGCATGTCAACTTGGTTCTACTTTTCCATCATAATTATTTATCAGTAATAAATTATCTTCACTGGTCGTTCAAACTTATCCTTATTATACTGCCATTGAACTATAATGCCTACCCTCATTGCTGAACTAGGCGTGAACACAAACCACGCTTCACCGCATATATTCTGTTAATGTAATTATCTCACTTGAATTTTGTATAAAACATATGTTAGTGTGCGTGCAAGCATATACGTAAGTACGTCTGTGTTCGTTAATGTTTATTTATACTATATATTGTGGGGGTGAACCACCCCCTGGGAGTTGATGACGATGACTCCCGAGTCTGCGCAGTTGTTAGAGCGAGAGAGAATATGCATGCCTCTGTTGTAGAGTGACAATAATTTCTGATAGACTAGGACATATTAATCTTATTTTCTTTTATTGTTTACTAATTTTTGCTAACGGCTTCTTGAATATTGATCTATATGTCAGGACCAGTACATTTTTTTTAAATAAAAGGTATCAATTTCGTTTGGTACACTCACTGAGAACGTGCAAAAAAAATTTGTTGATGATCGCTTGAGTAGTTATCGTGTGACAACGTAAAAAAACAAAAAAAAAATATCACTCGCGTTTATTTTATTAGTTAGGATCGGTTTTAACGTATCAGCACATTATTGTAATTGCAGTTACTACGAGGTTTTAAATGAAGACACCTGAAGCTTACAAATAAGTTACTCACACGTGTAACATATGTACAGGTTTTTTACAACGAATTTTTGCAGTTGCAGTGTTTGCTATACTCTATAGGTTTCATTGACCATAATATCATGTGATATTAAATGACGATTTGGTCTAAATGTATGACCAGAGTGGACGCTATAATCGAGGGTCGAGCGGGGCGTCGTGTTTTGCGTTCGTTACAAACAGATGCATTAATACGTGAGGCTCCTGAGAGGCGCGCGAGCGTCGTTCTTGGACGCCCCACCGAAAGCAAATTCACTAAGGCCGTACACTTCGATGGTAAATACGTTAAACCTGGAGGCGACGTTCTCAAGTCTAACTGTTGGAACACACCAACAGGTGTTTGGCGACAGATCTTCAATTTAAGGGTGGAGCTAGCCAGATGGGCTTAGAAAAATCCCTACCACCATGCTATGACTTCGTCACGAAGTTTTCCTCATTTTGTAGTGCCACTATAAAAAAAAAACGAACTTACGTCCATCGATGCGGTGTCCGAATGCGCTTTCAACTAAACCTTGAACATCGCTTTATTAAATATATTAAAATTTAAACCATAATTACTTGAGTTTTATTGAAATTGTGATGTCGCTGTGAGGTAAACAAATTTCATCGTTTTATCGGCTTTTAATTGCATTTTTAACCAGCGAAGGAAATAATCATTACATATTATACAACAAAATCCTCTGTCATGTCTGTCTGTCTGTCTGTTTGTGATAAACTCAAAAACTACTGAACGGATTTCATGTAATTTTCACCTTAAATTGATTCACGAGGAAGGTTTAGGTATATAATGTATCAAGGTTTTTTGTATTATCAGGGTGGGACAACGACCACCGAACCCGCTCGTTCATTATAAATGAGAATGTCCCAAAAACTATAAAAATCATATTATCCCTACACAAAAGCGGCGTTCAGTTGGTGATTCCTCCACGTAATGCCTTGTTACTACCTCATGATGCGCCTGGCTTTATGAAATTACTGGAATAAGCATTCTTCATGGTGCATCCTCACGCTCTAAACTACGAGATAGGCAGAGAAATTTACTCTTCAATTATACTCTTAATTCATAATATGTGATGATTTTTTTAAAATGAATTAATTGTTAAAACTACACGATCATCAAAACTAGTATCAGTTTAAAAAAATGACAACGAGTAATCGTGTTAATGAGGCTTAAACTGTATCTCGGGTACAGCAGATTTCTTCTAATAAAAGTTTGTAAGGTTCATATCCCTTTCCCTCACTCATTTTTTTTTCACAGGCATAATATTTATATATTGTATATTAGCGAGCTTAGCGGACGTTGTACTGCCCTGATAATATAAAAACATTTCACTCACACAAGAATCACTTTATCAACTAGTGAAAACCGCGTGAAAATCTGTTCAGTAGTTTTTGAGTTTATCGCGAACAGACTAACAGTCAGATTACGTAGATGTAATAATCTAAAGTAATAATGAAGACGCATATGTTGATACTCATATGTTAAAATATATCGAGACATTTGAGCTACATACCGAACTAAAGAAATATTTTTCTCTACGGGGTTTCTACCTCAAATCGGATTTAAAAAAAAAATTGATTTAATTAGTTATGTGATATGTTTTAGTACTCCACAAAATAGCCTCCCTGGTAAACTTCGACTTTTTTTTATTAGACGTTCAAAGCGTTATTTTAGGTTATTGGACACGACTTTCTTAAAAATGGTTCTAATTTCATCTTTTTATTTTGTTTTACATGACCTTTATAGGAAAAGATAAATCAAAGATATTGTCTCAATTTCATTTATAAACATTTTTGAATTGAATACCTTACATCGAGTTTTCAAGAATTCATTGATTTCCTTTGATTTTTTTTAAACTTCTATCGACTCCTTAATTTTTAAGTCCGGTCGGGTAATGGGATTTCCTTAATTACTCCAGAACTTTAAAAAATATTCATAGATTGACGTTCAGTTCTTCAGTTGCATTCAGTTATGTGGTCGTACAGTAAGGTTTGGCCACATTTTGTTTATTAGTACGTTAGTGCGAAGCCGAGGAGGTAATGAATAGTTAGGCCCTACGAGCGTAAACATACCAATCTCGTTTCTAACGTAAAGCAGGCAGTTTAATAATAATTTTACATATTAATTTCTGATAATTTTTACACGAGCGTTTTATTTACGAGCCTGCACGCGAGTGCGTCGACGATACGTAACGTCTGCAAAAAAAAAATATCGAAGCAGTAGGTACAATTGATTTTCCTGTATGGTCAGCGTAGGCAGTGTAATGCAAAAACAACATAAATTAAAATAAATTGTGATATACGTATTACCATACTAGCTTTTAACCGTGGCTTCACTCATGTGGATTATCGAGAACAATATCGAGGAGATGTTATTCTATCCAGTTTACAATAATTCGTTGGGTTAGTAAAAACCTATATTAATACCAGCAGGCCGGGCGGCCTTGATAATAAAAAAAAATCTAAAATTCGCCCGCAGCGCCACCTACCGGGTCCAATTGTGAATTTAAATCATTCTCGGATCCACTGAAACACGCACACGAAATTTCATCAAAATCGGTCCAACCGTTTAGGAGGAGTTCAGTAACATACACATGTACAGAAGAAATTTATATTTATAAAGCTGAAGAGTTTGTTTGCTTAAACACGCTAATCTCAGGAACTAGTAGTCCGATTAAAAAAAATCTTTCAGTGTTAGATAACCCATTTATCGGGGAAGACTATAGGCTCCCGCTTAGACCAATAGGAGCGGAGTACCAATGAAGAACGTTTCAAAATCTTTTTTTTTCCTATTGAGAGCTTCCGCTTATTCCAATTCCAAGACACCTGCAGCACTTTTTTTATAATAACCTAAAAAGTACAGTCACGTTAGATTTACATTATTATTATATCCATAGAAGGTCATCGGTTGAGCGGTACGAAAGATATGCTACAATGATACGTAATGGCAAGTCAGTTTTATTTAATCCTATGGCTAAATAGAGTATCTATGTTTGATTATCGTCGATTGATTGATTACTCTATTTGTCGCTGCGAGGTTCAATTTATGTGGAACAGTGCAGCGGACAAAAATTTTTTCCTTTAAGCCCCACCTCTAACACAACTCTAGTCTAGGTAATGATGAATCATAGTTTTATTTAATCCTATGGCTAAATAGAGTATCTAGAGTATCTATGTTTTATTATCGTCGATTGATTGATTACTCTATTTGTCGCTGCGAGGTTCAATTTATGTGGAATAGTGCAGCGACAAAAACTTTTATTCTTTAGCACCACCTCTAACACAACTCTAGTCTAGGTAATGATGAATCATAGTTTTATTTAATCCTATGGCTAAATAGAGTATCTAGAGTATCTATGTTTTATTATCGTCGATTGATTGATTACTCTATTTGTCGCTGCGAGGTTCAATTTATGTGGAATAGTGCAGCGACAAAAACTTTTATTCTTTAGCACCACCTCTAACACAACTCTAGTCTAGGTAATGATGAATCATAGTTTTATTTAATCCTATGGCTAAATAGAGTATCTAGAGTATCTATGTTTTATTATCGTCGATTGATTGATTACTCTATTTGTCGCTGCGAGGTTCAATTTATGTGGAACAGTGCAGTGGACAAGCATTTGTTACTCTATAGCACCACCTGGAGAGCATGTGCAGGGGAATGAGAGGTACACTTCCTGCGAACGCGAGTAACACCAGCTCCCCGATTATTATTAACTAGCTTCTGCCCCCGACTTACTACGCGTGGTATAGTTAATTTGGACTAACGCTAACTTTAACTAGCGACTTCCTTTACGTAGAAACGTTCTTTTCCTTTTGAAACGTTCTTCATTAGTGCTCCACTCCTATTGGTCTTAGCGTGATGATATATAGTCTATAGCCGTCCTCGACAATATTTTTTAATTATTCCACTAAACTGGTTACAAAAGAGTTTGATTCTGTTAACACTGATACGATAAAGGTGTTACTAATGTAACCTACTAGATGTGAAACTAACGTGCACAATATACGAGAGCTCAAAGATTTAAATTAAGTTTAAATATTCAAATAAAATATATAAAAATAAAGCTAAAAAATTTAAATACAATTTTTTTCCAATTGAGATTTTATTGACGCTAAAGAACAATGAAAATAATCAAATTTAGATTGTGTATTATTGTATTTGTGGCACATTCGGTAGAGGGGCTAGTGTTGTCCAACGTTTGTCGAATACTTCGGTATGAAGAACGTTTTGCGATTCTGCAAACAACTGTTGTTTCTTGATACTGAGATACATATTTGTCCCAACAGAAATATTATCCGATACGAAATATATATAAGAGTTGTTGAGTTATGCATGCTTGGTACACATATATGTTTCAACAACTCATATATGTATGAATAGTTAGCTTAGCTTAGGTTAGCTCACATAGGTCGCGAATTGCATGTATCAGGCAACAGCCAAAGCCGAGGTGTGCCGCGCACCCTTGAGCTAGTTGTCAAAATAAAATCGGCTGAGTGCCTTAAGCGCTCGCCTTAGTAGTCCGGTGAAGCTGTTAAGACCTTGCTTCGTCAATAGCGTAGTCAGTTCGAAAAAAAAACCCAACAGAAATGAACTGTCAATGCGATTACTTAAAATCTTAAATAGGAAAGACAATCCAATATGGTTCTACGGGAAATGAACTATCTGAAAGAAATTATCAAATCGGATCAGTTTTTCCTGAGATTAGCGCGTTAAAGCAAACAAACTCTTCAGCGTTATAATATTAGTGTAGATAGATTTTCTGACGGTACGTCGATGCAACGCATGCTGTTAATAGTAGAATTTTGCGAAACACCCTTTAATCTCGCCGATTATTCGACGTTTCGATACGGGCTTAACGTAACTATGATACTGTATGTTCTGTATATAAGCTACTGTATTATGTACCAGACTCAATTATATTTTTTCATTTAATTAAAGCATTGTGACAATATAAAATAGGCTTTATTTCGTAGTTGTTACAGTTCTTGTCAATCTATTTTAACACTTAATATAGCCCTAAGTTCGGATTTGCCCGTAATATAGTCAAAAGTAACATGGAACAAATTTAAAATATTATAGTAAGGTAATCTTTGCATTTATTCGACCTTTTTTTTGTTTTATATATTTGTCTCAATTGTGAAAAGATAAATCAGATCTAGTTTGTTGATAGTAAGTTTGTAGCCTGTACCATTATGTTTAGAGCGGTCATAAAGTTTGGCGATAGGTTAGTAGGTACCTCATGATTCGACAGCGAACATATCAATAGAAATCAATAGAAATATAGAAAGAATATCAATGACGATCGAATAAAATTGAAGTACTTCTGTTTGGTGGCCTAATCTCTAAAACGGCTAAATCGATTTTGACCACACTTTTACGAACATATAATTATTTTTTTCATTATTAACTAGACTTCAAATCATTACACTTTTCCATAGGGATTAAAGAGTAGTGATAAACGTACAATAGAAAAATGTAATAATGTAATGTAGACAGTGCATATATATTTCAAGTAAAATAGGTAGTTTTCATAAAATAACAAAACAATTTCCGTGAAGAGTAAGTCGGGGACATCAGCTAGTATGTTCATTTAAGCTTTTATCTTCCTTAGACATCATAATAATGAATTACTAGTGGGCGTTCAGTGGTCGACATTCGACCATAGTTCATTGATTTTTTAAAGGGATAAATATTATAATAATAGTTGTATGTTATAATATCATTGTTGAATGTAGAATGAAAAAGGGTAATTGGAACGTAAGAGTAAAATTATACATACAGTCGAGCATAGCAACCTCCTTCACAACCTTCTTTGGAGTCCTTTCTTGACATATGTCAAAATGTTTTTTTTATTTACATGTGAGTATATGTTGTGTAAAATTGAAGCAGTAGTGTGAGTAATGCATATTTTAATTAAGTTAATGTACTTCTAATGCATTTTATATAATATAAATAGCTTTCTGCACTTCTCCTCCATATAAATTTTAACTATGCCAAATTTCACGTCCATCCTTTCGCCCAATTCCGTTAAAAAGGGATACAAAGTTTAGGCTTCACGTATTAATATATCAAAGCTAGTAAGTAGTATAAATGCGAAGGTGAGTTTATTTTTATGCATTAACATCTTAATTGCTTAACCGAAAATTATGAAATTTTTATACACATTATCAAGGTTATAGATATATATCATTCAGCCAGAAAAAAATACAGTTCCTGATGGATAGGTCAATTTTACATATATACAGGCAAATCTGTAGCCAAAAGTTGGTATTAAAAATAGAACAATTGAAAAATCCATTATAGAACTTAGTAATTGCTAAAAAATTGCCTTAATTTTGCATCGTGTGAAGTATTTATTATATAAACGATCTAGTCAATTCTCTAGTAATATTAATTACGAACAAGGTACTCGATAGGTATTTGTGTATTTTCCAATCAAATTATTGCGTATAAATAGTTTATGTTATAACATTCATACACCCCCTCAATATCCTGATTAGAATTTGTTAGATACCACCCATCTACCCGCAGCATATAGCTGGTAGTTTTATATTAAGCACGTAAAATCATTATTTGATGATTTCGAGGTGTACGCGAGTCATTGGGAAGGGTCAAGGGGGTTGGGGGGTTTCGGGCCCGCTCATACCCTCGTCATGGGAGGCTTGCCCGATGCAGTTGCAATACAACCAGACGATTTCAGTGTGACCAGTGAAGCTGGCGACGACGCGTGTTTTCCACCTACGCAAAGCGCGAAAAAAAAGACACTAACGCGCAACCCAACAGAACGACGGGACGGCAAAACAAAATTTAAAAAAAAATAGAAAACCTTTAACGGCCTAAACTAAATATTGAAAAATTCTATAGACCAATTTTTTGGTTCGGAAAATTTCAAAATTTCCGCGCATGCGTACTCCGTCGTCGATCCTGATCCACCGTCACATTCAAGAGATAGTTTTACGCGATAGATTGATAATCAGTTTTTTTTCCCATACATAATCGAATAGTTGTTAAGTGACTTTTTTAAAGAACATTATTCAGCAACACTTGATATAGATAATATACGTCAACCACTTTCAGTTTTACAAACTTTCAACTAGTGTTAAGGCAACTGGGGATGCTCAACTCGGATCCGACGCGACAGGGCTAAATAACATCTGCGACCATCCGGGTGGAGGATCTTGTTAAAATAAAGAAGAAGAAGAAAAGGAAGATCCATGGAAGAGCCGCGAAAAAGAAACATTTACAGACCCGGCTAATGATCAGTTAAATGCGCGAGAAACATAAAAAAGCAAAGATTTCATAGCTAATGGGAATCTAGGCCATAACAAATAATATTTATCGCCATTTGACGATAAAGAAACACGTTTTTTCGCAATAGAACAAGTTTTAAGTTTATATCAACCGTTATTACAAGGAAACAATAGAAAAGAGATATTAAGCATTTCAGTTCTTTGAGTACAATTAAACAACACTGGTTAATTTTGGAACTTTTAAGATTTATTTAAATTGATTTTTATAAACAAACTCTCTATATATCTAGTGAAAGTAATTTAGTGAAATACTCTGGACCTAAAGTTAAGACTAAGTGATATTCGATACCTTTGGCGGCATTAGTTTTGGGAACATTTTCGACCAATTTCGTCATCCACTTCAGATTACAAGGGTGACGGAAGCGAATTGAACAAAACAAATTATTGTGCCTTAAATTGGCCTTAAATTAATCGTAAAAGGTAAGATAAAATTTACGCCAAAAACAAAAAATACAAAAAAAAGAAAGAAATACTCTAAATTTGCTAAATTTATCTACTTGTTGAAACGACTTCTACATTTGTTTGATAGTACAAAATTGAAAGTAAATTATAGTTAAGACTTAGTTAAAGTTTGCATTATTTCTACTTATAAAGTTTTTATATGTATAAATATACGGGCTTATAAGGACTTCATTTAAAATAAACGAGACAATACTGCAGAAGATAGAAGTGGCGAGAAGCTAGAAAATTACATTAAAAAGGACAAGAAAATTGACATAGAGCCTGCGATAGAAGCAAATTAAAGGGTAAGTAATGTCAGTAAAATTATTTTTATAGATAGCTTAAAGATTTTTATACTATGAAAATAACTGTATTTTACTATAACTGATTGACATTTTGTAGACACGTCGCTCGCACTTGTTAATGTATTAAAATTTGTCATTATCTCATATATAACTAATTTAATTCTCCAAAACTATACGATAATTAAGTATGCTTTCTGATATATCATATTCAAGATCTACTTTAAATATTATATTAGTGTCATATGTTTAAACAAAATCATCATTAGATAAATCGTGATTACCAACTTTTTTCATTAAATTGTCAAATACATCATGTGCGACGTTTGTAACGTAGTGTGCATTCGAAGCCAAGAATGGGTTAGAAACATCCGCCTTTAACTTTCATTTTCGCAAGTCAAGTTCAGGTTTTACCGATGACTCCGACGTACGGTTTGCGCATGCCCGAGTCATCACAGTCATCGCCCAGCCAAACTATTGATTGCAGCCATGTTGGAAAACCGAGGGGTCTGAGGTGGGGGTAGCGTCACTTACCAGCGTGATAGTTTTCACAACGTTCAATTATGTAGGGAGACGGGTGGGGTAAGGTGGAAAAAATGTATACATCAATATGGCGGAATTCGATGGATTTTGTATTAAATTGTATAGGTTATGCCCATCCCCCGTTTCGGAAAATTCACGCCGGTGCATTTCCGTTGTGACCCTTGTTTAATTTAATTATTATCCTTTTGGAATTTGAGTTATTTTTAGAATTTATTGATTAGGTCTATATTACATTAAGTATTATGAATGTTGATTATGATTATCTGTTACTAAACGCTTAGCTTAGCATTGTATTCTGGTAACAGCTCTCATTCTAGACGGGACTTGTTACCCTCTTGAGTCATATCGGAGATTATGGTATAACTCGATCGTAGCATCGTAGATTTACTGTATTTCACTACAGTGAGAGATTCCTATATTCAAATGCATACAAATTACAAATAATTTTTAAGGTAAACTGCCATTACTATTATATTAACTTTCTAACCGCGATTTCTTCAACTTTACACTTCCGCCCTTCTTGCGCTTTTCAAATGGTGATACTTCGTGTAATCCTAATCGATTATACAGCACACACCGAAATATCTCACAGAACGCAGGCTTTTCTAACTTGTTAATCCTTTGGCTATTTTCTTAAGACCCAAATCTCTAAATGAGGGACCATGTTTTTAAATTTCGAGCCAATTCGTCTGTTGATCAGTGACTCATTAAGTCTACATTCGTTTGCATGGAACTTAAGCCATTATGTTTTTTTTCTCGAACTGACTACGCTATTGACTTTGCAAGGTCTTAACAGCTTCACCGGACTACATAAATATGCGCGTTAGGCGCGCGCAGAACTAAATTGAACTGAACATTGCTTCTTGCACGCATTTTTAAAAATTGTATTAAAGAATTATAGAATTGTGAAACTATGTACAATTACACAAACGCTCTTTAAAGACAATTTTAAGTACGAAGCGCACGCCACTAAAAGTAACATGTAACATGTACAGTAGATATATCAATACAAAAAGCGTGCTAAATGAGGTTTGTCATCAGCAACACATTTGGAACCATAACCAACCATATATCTACCTCAGTGCTCACTTACACTGTATAAGGAACTATTGAAACAATAACTTAAAATATTATTATAAAGATTTATATTTACATTACATTTAATATACATTGCCATAATTATAATTAAGATTTTGTGACTATACAAAAAATAAACGCTTGTCTGTTCCGCAACAAATTGTATTATGGAACACTTTACGTAATACGTTTATAATCTAAGATCTTTAATCTACGATATGACTCAAGAGGGTAACAAGTCCCGTCTAGAATGAGAGCTGTTACCAGAATACAACGCTAAGCTAAGCGTTTAGTAACAGATAATCATAATCAACTTTAATAATACTTAATGTAATATAGACCTAATTAATAAATTCTAAAAATAACTCAAATTCCAAAAGGATAATAATTAAATTAAACAAGGGTCACAACGGAAATGCACCGCCGTGAATCCGAAACGGGGGATGGGCATAACCTATACAATTTAATACAAAATCCATCGAATTCCGCCATATTGATGTATACATTTTTTCCACCTTACCCCACCCGTCTCCCTACATAATTGAACGTTGTGAAAACTATCACGCTGGTAAGTGACGCTACCCCCACCTCAGACCCCTCGGTTTTCCAACATGGCTGCAATCAATAGTTTGGCTGGGCGATGACTGTGATGACTCGGGCATGCGCAAACCGTACGTCGGAGTCATCGGTAAAACCTGAACTTGACTTGCGAAAATGAAAGTTAAAGGCGGATGTTTCTAACCCATTCTTGGCTTCGAATGCACACTACGTTACAAACGTCACACATGATGTATTTGAAAATTTAATCAAAAAAGTTGGTAATCACGATTTATTTATTGATGATTTTGTTTAAACATATGACAGTAATATAATATTTAACGTAGATCTTGAATATGGTATATCAGAAAACATACTTAATTAACGTATAGTTTTGGAGAATTAAATTAGTTATATATGAGATAATGACAAATTTTAATACATTTAATTAAGTATGTTTTCTGATATACCATATTCAAGATCTACGTTAAATATTATATTACTGTCATATGTTTAAACAAAATCATCAATAAATAAATCGTGATTACCAACTTTTTTGATTAAATTTTCAAATACATCATGTGTGACGTTTGTAACGTAGTGTGCATTCGAAGCCAAGAATGGGTTAGAAACATCCGCCTTTAACTTTCATTTTCGCAAGTCAAGTTCAGGTTTTACCGATGACTCCGACGTACGGTTTGCGCATGCCCGAGTCATCACAGTCATCGCCCAGCCAAACTATTGATTGCAGCCATGTTGGAAAACCGAGGGGTCTGAGGTGGGGGTAGCGTCACTTACCAGCGTGATAGTTTTCACAACGTTCAATTATGTAGGGAGACGGGTGGGGTAAGGTGGAAAAAATGTATACATCAATATGGCGGAATTCGATGGATTTTGTATTAAATTGTATAGGTTATGCCCATCCCCCGTTTCGGAAAATTCACGCCGGTGCATTTCCGTTGTGACCCTTGTTTAATTTAATTATTATCCTTTTGGAATTTGAGTTATTTTTAGAATTTATTAATTAGGTCTATATTACATTAAGTATTATTAAAGTTGATTATGATTATCTGTTACTAAACGCTTAGCTTAGCGTTGTATTCTGGTAACAGCTCTCATTCTAGACGGGACTTGTTACCCTCTTCAGTCATATCGTAGATTATGGTATAACTCGATCGTAGCATCGTAGATTTACTGTATTTCACTACAATGAGAGATTCCTATGTTCAATTGCATACAAATTACAAATAATTTTTAAGGTAAACTGCCATTACTATTATATTAACTTTCTAACCGCGATTTCTTCAACTTTACACTTCCGCCCTTCTTGCGCTTTTCAAATGGTGATACTTCGTGTAATCCTAATCGATTATACAGCACACACCGAAATATCTCACAGAACGCAGGCTTTTCTAACTTGTTAATCCTTTGGCTATTTTCTTAAGACCCAAATCTCTAAATGAGGGACCATGTTTTTAAATTTCGAGCCAACTAATTTATATGTAACAAGCGCTTGCCCGCGATTTCTTCAACTTTACACTTCCGCTCTTCTAGCGCTTTTCAAATGCTGATACTATACATTACCTTCGTGTAATCCTAATCGCTTATACAGCACACACCGAAATACGTCTCGAAACGCAGACTTTTCTAACTTGTTAATCCTTTGGCTATTTTCTTAAGACCCAAATCTCTAAATGAGGGACCATGTTTTTAAATTTCGAGCCAATTCGTCTGTTGATCAGTGACTCATTAAGTCTACATTCGTTTGCATGGAACTTAAGCCATTATGTTTTTTTTCTCGAACTGACTACGCTATTGACTTTGCAAGGTCTTAACAGCTTCACCGGACTACATAAATATGCGCGTTAGGCGCGCGCAGAACTAAATTGAACTGAACATTGCACGCGTTTTTTAAAATTCTATTAAAGAATTATAGAATTGTGAAACTATGTACAATTACACAAACGCTCTTTAAAGACAATTGTAAGTACGAAGCGGACGCCACTAAAAGTAACATGTAACATGTACAGTAGATATATCTGGTAAGTGCCTTATCTCACTTAACTAAAAATAGTACTTAATTAGGATCAGGATACCGCGTTCTTTGACGTAGGGTATCTTTGCGTATAAGCCTTATGGTGGTAGAGCCACGTTGAAACTATTACTGGTTTTAGCATGAATGGGTCGGCTCGTCCGGAGTAGTACCACCCTCTCACAGAAAACCGACGTAAAGTAACAGTGCTTGCATTATTGCGTTTCGTTCGGTCAGTGAGAGCGCCGGAGGCCCACCTCCCCTCCCCTCTCCTCTCTCCTAATTGTAAGTACGACGCGCACGCCACTAAAAGTAACATGTAACGTGTACATTAGATATATAAATACAAAGGGCGTGCCAAATGAGGTTTGTCATCAGCATAATATTTGGAACCATAACCAACCATATAACTACCTCAGTGCTCACTTACACTGTATAAGGAACTATTGAAACAATAACTAAAAATATTATTATAAAGATTTATATTTACATTACATTTAATATACATTGCCATAATTATAATTAAGATTTTGTGACTGTACAAAAAATAAACGCTTGTCTGTTCCGCAACAAATTGTATTATGGAACTCTTTACGTAATACGTTTATAATCTAAGATCTTATTAGGAAGACCTCGAATTGTAAACAATAAGCCGATAATTATTTCTCTTATTAAAAATAAAGAATGAGTTGAAATCTTGCTAAATTTCATGCAGACAAAGTCGCTGGTAACAGCTAGTCTAAAATAGAATAACCACAATTACTTTTTATTAGGTTCGCTATCTTTGTACTTGCTTCGGCAGTATAACAAAATTGGAACGATACAGAGAAGATTAGCATGGCCCCTGCGCAAGGATGACACGCAAAATCGTGAAGCGTTCCACATTTTAACGGGAGGCCCAGGATCTTCTTTCTGGGCCGCCCGTCGGGGCGACATGCGGAGTGCTTCGTCATCCCTTGTCCCCCATCATGGCGGTTGCGGGCGCCCATGGGGTTTTAGTCCGTGCGAGTCGGACATAACCCACTCTCTCCCCCGGGAGGGTGGCGTATCCAGTAGGATTTCCCAATGTAAAAAAAAAAAAACGTTCGCTTTCTACCAGTGAAAGTCCCGTGTAAATCGATGTAACCGTTTTGGTGATAGCAACTTCCTAAATTACTTCTTGTAAAGTCAGCTATCTCTCAGTGAAAGTCTCGTGAAATTGGTCTAACTGTTTTGGAGATAGCATTGCGGGAGAAGTCACGGTTAACAGCTAGTATAAACTAAAATTGCTTGAATTACTTTTTATAAGGTCAGCTATCTGTCAGTGAAAGTTTCGTGAAGATCGGTTGAATTGTTTTGAAGATAGTACTGCGAGCGAGGCCACGGTTAACAGCTAGTCTAAATTAAAATAAACTAAATTACTTGAAATGATTTCTGCTATCTGCTGGTGAAAATTTGATGAAAATCGGTCCAATCGTTTTGGAGATAACATAGCAGACAAAGCCGCGGTTAATACCTAGTCTAATTTAGAGTAGCCTAAGAAACCCGCTGTAAATTCAGCTATGTGTCAGTGAAATTCCTGTCAAAATCGGCCTAGCCGTTTCGGAGATTACCCGGAACAAAGAGACAGACAGACCGACAAAAATTTTAAAAATTGCATTTTTGTTATCAGAAGCGTGTATACTTTCGCCATACCCAATCAATGAAAAAAAATTATTTTGATATTACATCCAGACATTTCATTTTTATTATATGTATAGAAGATTTGCGTGGAACCCTAATATTTATCTACAATAAAAGTTACTCCTTATAACATAGTACGGTCAAAATTGATTGTAAAGTTATGTTTCATACAAACCGTTTCTGATAATTGCAAATTTAACAAAAATAGAATTAGCCAAATAATAGGTGCAGCTGTACCGAAGTGACAAGTTTGTTTACAAATGGCTACTAATTTTTATTCATATAAATAGATTAGATATTATGGTTTTTGACAGTCCATGTGTTAATAAGTAGTCGTATATTTTAACCATTTTTAATGATATGTTTAATAAGCTATAGCATATGTATAATTTTGACTATGTAACAGTAAAGTTTCATGAAAATTCGTTCAATAGTTTTGTGAATGAGTAACAAATATCAATTGATACTCACAGACGTTCTCGTGTATAATACTTGTAGGATAATGTACTACATTAGAAACAACCCATGACTTCTTATATACGAATATATATGACATCCTATATAACCATTAGCCTATACATAGCTTTCTATCAGTATATTGTTTTAAATAATTGAAGAGTCATACAGTTTAATTCCAACAAGCAACCTGCAAACTTATACGAAGACCCTATAAATCTATACATTTCGACAACATACAGTGTTTTAAGTTTGTCTTATCGAGAATAACATTTTCAAGAGTGGGAGCTTGTATAAGGTTGGACAGTGAGCGCGAGAAACAACTACTTCTGCCTAGAAGCAGTAGTGACCGCGCTGCTGTGTTCCTTCGGTTCAATATACTGGTATATAGTAGTGAGCCACGCTGTAACTATTACTGGTTTCAGTATGAATGGGTCGGCTCGTCCGGGGTAGTACCACCCTCTCACAGAAAACCGACGTGAAATAACAGTGCTTGTATTGTTGCGTTTCGTTCGGTCAGTGAGAGCGCCGGAGGTCCATCTCCCCTCCCCCTCCCGCTTCCCCACTCATCTCCTCCAAACACAGGCTGGCAACGCACTTGCGACTCTTCTGGTGTTGCAAGTGTCTATGGATGGTGGTGATCACTTAACATCAAATGACGCATCTGTTCGTTTGCCTCCTATGATATAAAAAATACTGGCATACGAGTCATTCTAAATCAGTTCTCATTCTATAACCTCACGAGTGCGGTTCATATATTTTACTTATTTATTTATCATAAAGAATCAAAAACAGGGACTTAAAAATAGCTAAAACACCTGCAAATAGTTAAAATTACTTATACCACTAATTATAACCGATTACAGCACTTATCAACACACAATACAATACAGAAAGAAAGAAAGAAATATTTTATTCATAAAGCACAACATAAAATACAAGTATACAAGAATGGACAAAAATATGCATATCTGTGCATTATGAAATGGTGTCCAGCTCAGCATATGCTAGCGTTATGAGAAACACTAAGCGCTGATTTTCAGCTGAAACCCAATGCAAGTCACGGTGCGTAAAAAACTAATTAAAATTATAAAATATAATATATATAGGGAGAGTAAGTAATGTACAAAAAATAATACGGTACATAAAGAGGTAATAATATATATAGGGGAAATTAATGAAATAAAAAAGTAGGATACATAAAACAACATACAATAGATGCAATTGCAGGCGTGTCTAAAATATATATGCAACTCAAATTGGATGCAAAACCTTTAGTTTACAAACATTGCGATAATAATAAAAACTTTTTATAATTAATTTTAAATGTAAGTAATGCGTTAAGATTGCGCATTGGAGGGGGTAGGTCGTTCCAGCATTTGGTAGCAGCAAACTTAAAACTGCCTCGAAATGAGGTGGTAACATGGCGATGAGTACATAACATATACTTAGAAGCTCTAGTTCTGTAACTATTCAGATCTCTTGCCCAAACTAGTTTCTCATAAAGATATTCAGGCTTCCCGGTTTTTATCACACCGAATAATAGTGTGGCTAGGTGTAACTGCCTCCTATTTTCCATTTTTAGGAGTTGTCCTTGGTTTAGAAAAGGCGTAATATGAGTTTGTGGTGGACGGTAATAAAATAGAGATATGAGAAAGATTAAAAGGAAACAAGAAAATATAATAGAACAATACAATATTGTTTAATTACTTAAAAACTATGGAAAAAAATCGTGACGTTATTAATTATTTGAAGTTCGTTTTACATTATCTTAGGCAGTAGTGACTATTTCGTAAAAACAAAAATACAAAAACAGTACATATTATAAAAGAAATTCCTCTACCACGTCTGTCTGTCTATCTGTTCACAATAAACTCAAAAACTACTGATCGGATTTTTATTCGGTTTTCACCAGTAGAGAAAGCGATTTATGGGGAAGGTTTAGGTATATAACTTGTCAAGTTTTCTTTGTTATCAGGGCAGGACAACGTCCGCTGAGCCCGCTAGTATTCACATTAAAATGATATTTCAATGTTATTAAGAATTATTGGTTATTTGCGATGCTATTTTAACTAATATAGCATCATTTGAAGCGACGAGGGCTTTGTCGATTTTTTTTAGTTAGAAGGCGAACGAACAGGCGAGTTACTTGTTGTTAAATGATCACCGCCGTCCGTAGACACTAACAACACCAGGGGACTCGCAAGTGCGTTGGCAGTCTGTGTTTGGGAGGAAGGGGAGGTGAGCCTCCGGTGTTCTCACTGACCGAACGAAATGCAACAATGCAAGCACTGTTGTTACTTCACGTCGGTTTTCTATGAAAGAGCGGTACTACTCCAGACAAGTCGACTCAAAATAGCGTATTCGGACGTTGGTAGACTTAGAAAATCTCGTGATGAAGCCGCAGCATGGTAATAGGGCTTTTTCTAAGTCCTCCTGGCTAGATGCCACACTCATGTTCAAATTCTGTCACCAAGCACCAGCTGGTATGTTCCAGCAGCCGTCTCCAGGTTTAGCGTGTTTACAATCTTAGAACCCTTTTACCATCAATTGAGGTTGTGGTCAAACGGTATAACCTGCAAAGCATAAAAAAACTATTCCTTATCCAATCCAATAGCTCAGTTAGGTTAGTATTTTAATGTAGTCAAAATTGTCATTTACAGCAGATCATTTCAATGAATGTCTTGGAAGATAGTACAGATTTAAAACCACGTGCGGGATTTTGCCGGGATTTCGGATTATCATGTGTCGGATTTTATATTTCATTCATTTTCTTTTGGTATTTTGCTCTCTATCTATCTAATATATAAAAATCTCGTGTCACGGTGTATGTGGTCGAACTCCTCCGAAACGGCTGAACCGATTTCTATAAAATTTTAAATACATATTTGGTAGGTATGAGAATAAGTCGTGAAGTATATTTTATACTTCTAGGTAACTTTTTTTTTTTTTTTCGGGGGGAAAATCCTAAATGGATACCCTCACGCCGTCAGGGGCAGCGTGAGGGTATGTCAGACTCCTACTGACTAAAAACCCCCCGGTGTACCTCTGCCGCTATAGTGGGGGCGGCACGCGATACTTCTAGGTAACTAGGTTATCCCTATCCAATTTTTTTGTCGATATTTCTTTTTTAGATTTTTTTTTATTTGGCATCAAAAAAATATTTATAACCCCAAATTTTCACATTGCTAACCCTCCATTTAATTCTTATTCGCGATTTTAGTATCTTAGTATGAACAATATCCAAATGATTTAACGATCGTTTATCGTCGATAAAACGAATTTTTTGTTGTTGCTGCATGACAGATGGCGCTACGTCCGCACTATCAAAATTTCTTCGACACATGCGTAAGTCATTCAACTAAGTATGTGTTTGAGTGAGTAACTGTTATTGGGTTCTAGGTTGTTTAAGATTCTTCTAGTTTGGAAATATAATTGGAAGGTATCCGATTTCATGCAGGCGAAGTTGCGCGAGTCGACTAGTCCTTTGTAATATTCGTGATGTTTTATGTATAGTTATTGTGCACAAATGAAATGGATGGAAAATAATAGCACGGAGCGTGGATTCTGACTTGCCACAAAAACTCCCTGGAAAGTTCTAACAAGACGGCCACCAATTTGTTAGTTCGTTGAAATGATCGCAAGAAACTTGGTTACCAAAATGAAAATAAAGAATAAAATGATGATAAAAGGATGACGCTTTCCAGGACGCGGCTAACAGTGAACTCGACGTTTTTTCCTTTCAATTGACGCGCGTGCCTAAGTAATGTCATTAAGGCAGCTCTATTGGTTGATTACAAAATACATCCTTGAGTCGTACGTGTTGTGAGACCTATCGCTACGTGAGAGACATCGTGCCGGTTGTTAACCCTTTCAAAAGATGTTTTAGCTACACGCTTTTTCCGTTACGGGTAATAAATTTTGTACCTATCTTATGTAATAAAATGTTTATAGAAATTAATTTTATTATAGCAGTTTTGAAATCGATGAGGAATCTATACGGTTACAAAATGAACTCTATTACAGATGTCTTAAAGTGTATACTTGTGTAGCAATTAGGAAGGTATAAAAATTGATAGTATGAGTTCCGACGTTTCCTTGATTCTTAACTTGACAATAGAGGCAATATAGACGGCTAGATTTGTATATACACATATATAATTATTCTTTTGTACATGTGTATTAGGGTGGCCCTAAAAACGTTTTATTAAAGCTTTTGCGAAAATATGTTAGGTTATCATGTTTTAAGAGCCGCCTCCAAAGCGCAGCTCAAAATGAAGCTATAATTGGTCGCTCAAAATTATAAAAATAAATAAAATTATAAATCTTTGTAAATTAAAATTTAATAGTGAAAATCGTCTCCATTTTTTTGCACTTCTCTAGTATGTCTTCTATGTAAGGTATTTCTAGTCTTTAGTATGTGAAATTCAAGAAAAGTAAAATATAACAGTCGTTAAGGTTTACGTTCAGAAGTCACTTCAAAAATTGTAAGGTACTCTACTTGAAAACTTTAAAAACTCTTGAGCGACCTCTAAATGTTAAATATCAACTTGAAAATTTTAGGATCCTAATCATTTTAATAGTAAAAAATAGTAAAATAAAGAAAAAACATAAAAAAACGGTTTAAAAATTTCAAAAATTTTGATCGACCTTTTGATATCTTTTCTTACCTTCGTTTTGTAGGTGGTCTTAAAACTTGATAAAGTAACAACTAACTTATTCCCAACACAAATTAAAAAATATAGTGACCGTTTGCAGCTTTGTATATGAACGATGTATAATACTTTTCCCTTCACACCTATTGACACATAGATCAGCCCTACACACGTGTATACAAACAGATACTGAGACAAGGCAACAGATCAAATTGAAGTTCGGTCACTCTGGCACCCACGAACTTGTTGCCATGCGGTTGAGCGCCATAAATTCTCACCACATTAGTCGGGTAAAGCTATGGTTAATCAGAGAAATATTATAAAAAACTATATTTAAAAAAAAATCTATTCATTGCCGCAAAATGGTTGTTTTTGCACGTTGCGATGGCACCAGCCGACTATCGTCATTAATATTAACAATAATGGATATTCAACAGCTGAATAGTTGTATCTTCAATGATCTATTATCCATGGCCTAGAAAGAATGTATTACATTATTAGTTTATGGTTTGTATGGTGGTAGAGCTCTTTTAAACCTTTCTGTCTAGTTACCACCATTAACTTGACTTTAATGGTGGTAGAGCCACGCTGAATCTATTACTGGTTTTAGCATGAATGGGTCGGCTCGTCCGGGGTAGTACCACCCTTTCATAGAAAATCGACGTGAAGTAACAGTGCTTGCATTGTTACGTTTCGTTCGGTCAGTGAGAGCGCCGGAGGCCCACCTTCCCTCCCCTCTCCTCTCCCACTCCCTCGCCTAACCCTTCCCCCAAACCGTGGCAACGCACTTGCGACTCCTCTGGTGTTGTTAGTGTCCATGGACGATGGTGATCACTTAACATCAGGTGACCCACATGTTCGTTTGCCACCTATGACATAAAAAAAAGACAGTCTGTCACCAAACACATATAGATGAGTTCAGGAAGTTGCATCTGAGAGCCAATCCCACATAGCGTGCTTATCTTAGACCACAACGTAATTTAAGATCATATTAGATTGTGCTCAAACGCAACACTAAATTAGTTCTTGTGTCAAATATACCTTTTATAAAAAAATCGTTTGTAAAATTTTATACTTCTAAGCACAAAAATTTTATAAAGTAAAAAAGTTGTATCAGCCGGTCTCACTGGTGTTTTCTTCTTAATTTTTTTAACAGTACGTTCGGCTGTTGCGTAAAGTGCCGAAGACGCGACTTAGTTGTGCGGAATTGTATCTCGTGGACATAGGTATTCACAGTTCGATCCCTCTCCGTAATGCTTGGATCTCGGACCGCCTGTTCTCGCTAATAGTTCATTCTTGCACGTACATTCACTATGTTGGTAAAAGGTAGGTGATTCGATACTAAAACATATTTAACACTCAAATGTCCACAAACGAGCGCAGCAATTGCAACTAAAGGTCAATGTAACAAGCTAACATTTGCATATAGTCGAGCTGTATGCACGAATAGCATTTACAGCTTGTTTTCTCCGCGCGGAATGTCAGCGCCGCTTTGAAGAATGTGTTCGCGGTAAAAACTATGTGTTAGATACTCGTATGTCGTGTGAACGCTGTGAATGTAGCTTTACTTTGATTTTTATTATTTTATAATACTTTATACCCGAAATATATAAGATAATTTTGGTTGTATATGTATGGGTTTGTGTATATTATTATGCTGTAAATGTTGGTACTCTACATTACCTTGTGAAATATTTAATTAAACGCACGACGACATAGCTTTCATTTTAGGATTTTTGAAGTTATACTTCTTTTGGCGCGTGAGGGAAAAATGATGAGAGTAAATTTTTAGGATGCGCACGCACACCGTCATGAAAAACCGACAACCTGAAGTTAGGTATTGTCAACATTTTGTTTATTTGTATTTGTTGTTTGTATTTCTTTGTATTAAAACTTTCAATGTATTCAATACCTTTTTTCTATTGTTAATATCGATTTTATTTCGACAAACGTAGAATAAGGCGAAAGATAAAATTTTTGAAAAGATTTTTATCTTGTTACGCCAAAGAAGTATAACTTCTAACGCGTGTACATAAGTACACAATTTTTTTTTAAGGTTACTTGATATTTATTGTTATAATTTAGATAATTCAAACAATATTTTTTATAGATTATAACCTATGTATTATTATCATTATCATATATATATTAATACGTGAAGCCAAATCTCTGTACCCCTTTTTGAGCGAATTGCGCGAAAGGATGAAAGTGAAATTTGGCATGGTTAAAGTTTATATGGAGGAGAAGTGCAGAAAGCTATTTTTTTATATAAAATGCATTACAAGTATATTACATTCATTAAAATATACATTACTCACACTACTGCTTCAGTTTTACACAACATATACACACATGTAAATGAAAAAGACGTTTTGATAAAGTCATCCGTCATTTTACTCTTACGTTCCAATTACCTTTTTCAATATTTTTAACATGACTGACGTTGCATGTCCTTTGAAATCAACTGGTCAAACTGTATAATGTTAATTGGTTAATTGTATAATAATATAATATGTATATTCATAACATACATTAATAATTAATTGATATATAATTTATGGAACCACTGAAATTATTATTATTCTCTTTGGTCTTATTGGATGCCACATTTTTTAGGTGACAGGACTGTTTCCATTTTGCTTCATGTTGTCATAAGAGTAAAGCAATATTACCGAAGTCAATGTCAATATTTTAATATTTAGTATTTTTATGGTGAACTCACTTTAAATGATGATTCAATAAAAAGAGCCAAAAAATACTTTTTAAATTCAAAATAACAACATTTGTTTACTCATGAAAGTAATCCATGGCCTATCCACGGTTACAATGATGCAGTTCAACCT